>CABFVX010004925.1:32351-57790 GCA_902151425.1 Timema shepardi
CCCCCCACAATTTTACGAACGTTTGGTGGGGGCTAGCACAAATTAACTCACACTTTAAGCAAGTTTCAAAATAATTTTAGATTACCACGTTCTCTTTAGAGTTCTTGCAACCTCACTGATTTTTCCTTTAATTTTGCTCACTTATGCTATCAATGTCGAATATAATTTACCCGTCCCCTCCTCCCCCGCCAGTTTCTGTTCACACCCAGGAAGTATGTCAGATGGGCTTGTGTAAGGTGTGTCAAAGCATGTGCTAGTGGTGTGCACCTTCCATGTGTCTCGTTTCCTTCCTACATGAATCCTGACCATTCAATTCTTTCCTTCTTTTTTTAACTACTTTACTTTTGAAATTTTAAGAAATTTCTCGGGCAGCGTTGCCCACTTCCGGTGACATTCCCCCCCTTTTTGTTGTTGTCAAAACTACTAACTTATAATTTTGTTAGTTGAATTTATAATGTCGCTTGAAATTTGAATGAAATAATTTGTGTAGGTCTCGCTAATAATAGTCTTGTGTTTCCAGCCAGTGGTTTTGGGTCCCATGGAAACTCGTTTTCGGGCGAACGGAATTGAATTAAATCACCAGGTTTCAAAAGCGACCAAGACACACGAAAACAGTGTTTATTTCAATCATTATTTTTACTAAACTATTTAATTCCGTTCACACACGTGATTATAACCATATTTTATTTGTACTTGTTTATCAAGAAATGTTTGTTGTGCGACTCTAGTGACCGTTACGAGACCACGCCACCCCTTCCTCCTTCCCCCTCGAGCCCCTCCCCCGCGCGGTCCGATAGACATGTATATGCTAGTTTGAGTTTAGAGAATAAGACTGAGAAGGAGGGTTGGGCCCACCCTCCTCTCGCTGATAAATACTGTACATGTACGGACACAATAAAAAAAATAAGGAATAAATCTTACTTTATTCATCCCTATTTTCTCAGGGCTATGCGAAGATGTTTTGATCGTGTTTTAAATTGTTAACCCCATCCTTCTTTAGCGCTCAGAACCATTCTGGCTGCTACTCCTCATGGCCCTCCAACACCGTTCCCGTACCATCGCTGCAAAGGAGGTTTACGCCGCCAGGGCAGTACAGTACAACATCTTCAAGGCCCCCCTTCCTATATCCATCCGCGTCATCCCACCCTGTTCTCCCGCAACCCGCCTACCAATTGCGACCCCTCTCTCTTCCTCCTCCGTATCATCTTGCCGACTACCACCCGCTCAGACCCCAGGAGGACGCTTATTCACCACTGAAAGGGGAAGCCCTAATTTAACAAATAATAAACTTTTCGGCCATGCCTAGCATTGAACCAATGATTCAATAGATAAATGTGCTACCGACCGAGCACAAAAATAAATTAAAAATCGAGTTGTCTTCACATATTAAAAAAAAAACTCCGTCTTAAGCCCTCGATCGAGCTTTGCTACCTAAAGAAGATGATTTGTTACCTTTGTTATTTATTATTTGCTGGACTAAATAAACACTTTAATCTTCCACGTGCTCGCATCGGTGGTCGCATGGTCTGACGCGTCACACACTCATGTTAAACATTATTGTCGGTAACGGGGTAACGGGGAGATCGGGTGTACTGAGGTTTTTGTTTCTTTAAATTATTTTCAATGCTCCCTGCACGCAATCGCGGGTACATTTAATCTAGAATTGTATATTCTATATCCCTTAACTCACTAGCGTAATTAATGTATGCTTATAACCAGAACGGGTACTAAGAGCAAGAACATCATTGTGACTAAATGGTTATAGTGATCGTCAAAAGGTGACCCTGATCCGGTTCCAACTGGCGCTAGCAAATATATTTCCAATTTTGTACCGAATTCTTGCTGGTTGCTATTAAATTGCTCCTATTTGTGTTCTTATGTTGAGTGTGTTGCATAAGTCGTCAAGTTAGTAAATAGTATGCTGACATGTGTATTTATGAGGTGCACGTTCATGTTGGTGCATATGTGTTGTTACGTGTGTGTACCTTATTTCCTATATTTGCTTCAAAAGTAATTTTTTTCTTCTTTTCTTTTCAGGTAAGTCAGCCATGTTTCCACATTCCATTTGGCCTACGCCATTAGAATATGTAAGTAGAATAGTTATTATCTCTTTTGTTCAGTGGTGGGATGTAACCTTTTAGAAAGTGTTACTAGGTTTCCTATATCGTGAAGTCTCTTTTCTACAAATGTTTAAACTTACCCATACAATTTGTTTATTAAAAAAAACTGGACTGTTTGCATTTTTAAATTTAGAAAACAAACCAGGATTCACTCAACTAAAAGTGTAGTCGTTGTTAATCAATCAATTAATAAAAACATTAATTGAATCTATCATTAAAATAGATAGGAATCTATAGTTAATGGGTTGTGAGTTATTAAAAAACTTCCCCCTATCATAGATTCAAAGTGACGTGCAGCAGTGTAGGAAATAGTTTGTGTTCGGTAGATACAGTAGCCCCATGACTTCTTTGGTGCTGACTGACAGCTCACAGCTGACTTATGACAGTCAACATTTATTTATATACCTAAATTTTGACTGTAAGAAGTGACTGATGCTAAACACATGTTTTTGCAGATTATATGGTTTGGCGTAGGGATACATAGTTTGGTCTGGTAACGTTTCAAAACCGTCAGCTGCCATCTGTGAGTTGTCAGTCAGCACCAAAGAAGCCATGGTGCTACTGTAGTCACACATGTAACTGCAAAACGCCGTGAGGCTGCTGCCCGACCCAGAATCTTCAGATTGACAGAAGCGCCAATCTAGTTCATCTGAGATAGGGCTGATTTATTGTTTGAGTACCGAGTCACTGTCGTGACTCTTAACCTCGTGAATGAAATTATATACCTTATGAAGTGAAAACAATGAAATGAAACTGTATGAAATTACAGGAGTATTACTACATTTATACTATGAGATGAGAAATGGTGATTGTGAGTGTTTGTGCTGGGTCTCGGGTAGAGGAAGGTTTTTTTTCCTTGGGATGGGGGAAGGTGTGTTTAAGGTATGATGGCGATTGTGGGTGAACTATGAGGGTCGATTTTAGGTCAAGTCCGGGAGTGGGATGGGGGTTGGTAGGATTTTCTTGGGATTTGGTCTGAAGTGGATATATTTCCATTCCCCATCTGGGGCCGACTCCGGCACCAGTATTATCCTCTGACTCGTAAAAAACCTAGTCGGCTATCCCAGTAGCGTCCGGCCGTGACAAAGGTAGTAATGGCATGAAATGTGCGATTTGTGCGTGAAGGTCGGGTTTAGGTTTGTATCGAGGATAGGATAGATAGGTGGGGGTGGTGGGGTGGTCGACGATTCTGCTGTCGGTCTGGGGTAGTTGATTGTCAAGCATTGGTAAATTTGTATTCTACAAGTAGTATTACATCTAGGTTTTATTGTTTTATACAATTTTTTCTTCTAGGATTGTCTACTATGGATTTTATAATTTTTAAAATTTTATTTTCTTTTTTTATGTTTTAGGCTATACTAGACATTTATATAGAATAAATAGATGGTCAACTACGCCAGCCTGGGTCGTTTGCTGTGTCGTGGTTCAGTCGGGTCGTACTGTCAGAGTCCTGTAACAAGTTCGTTCTCGTGTGTTTCAGTCTGGTCGTAGAACTTCTTGTTTTTGTGGTGGTAGATTTCCTGTAGTTGGCGGCAGTTGGTCATGGTGTGTAGGTCGGCTATTCTAGTGCGTCTGTCTACCCAAGTGATTGCCTGTAATATTTTTTTTTTGTGTCACTTGAAGTTTTTTAGTGTTTGTTTTGGAAGCATAGCTCCATACTACACACTTATAAAGGATGATGGGTTGATGTATTTATCTATATAGCAGCATTTTAGTGGGAATTGAGAGCTGTCCTCCTTTGAACAGTGAGTACAGCTGAATGAATCTACCTATTACTTTACCATTGGTCCCCAAGATGGTCACCGACTGTAAGGTATTTCTTTGCAGCCAGCCGCGTTTTATGTCTTTCAGCTACTGGTTGGCACCGTTAGGATCAGCGCAGCTTAAGACCCCGCAGACCATCTTAGACTCTGTTGTGTAGGGGGATTGGACTAAGTTCGTTGTCTGGGTTCGGCTTCCTTTTCGGTGTCGTCGCAGTCTTCTCCAGGAACAGCAGACGCGTCCGACCTCCTCGGAATCTCGTAGACGAATCCTGACTCAAGTGTCGTAACTGCACAGTGCCGTATGGCTGTTGCCCGACTCTGAATATTCACCTTGAGAGAAACGCCAAGCTAAGTCATCAGAGAAAGGGTTAATTTTTTCTGTTTGAGTACTGAGTCACTGTCGTGATTCATAACCTCGTGAATGAAATGTAATACCTAATAAATGAAACCAGTGAAATTAGGTTGTAAAATAATTACAGGCGTACTAGTAAATAAAACTTGAGGTGAAATTGGCGATAGTGAGTGATTGTGCAGGGCCTCGGGTATGGGGAGGATTTTATTTTCTTGGGATTTGGTTTAAAGTGAATGGATACATTTCCATTCTCCTTCTGGGGCCGACCACAGAGCAAGTATTATCCTCTGACTAGTAGAAAACCTAGTCGGTTATCCCAGTGGCGTCCGGCCGTGACTAAGGTATTAATAGCATGAAATGTGCGATTGTGTGAATGTCGGGTCTAAGTTTAGGGGGGTGGGTTGTCGGCGATTTCGCTGTCGTTCTGTCATAGTTGATTGTCAAATATTAGTTAATTTATATTCTACAAGGAATGCTACATCTAGGTTTTTTTGCATATATTTTTTCTTCTTCTTCTAGGATTATCAACTAGGGATTTTATAAAAAAAATGTTTTTATTTTTAAATAATTTTTTAGGTTATATTTGGCATTTCTTTTGTTGAAACATTTGGTATGCGTTTCATTTAGATATTTACAAGAGAGGATCCATATCAAATTTCCGTTATATGAATTTAACGGTGTTAAAAAAAAGTAATTTTCTTTAGTTTTCAACTCTTACCAGTGTTAACACTAAAGACCAACACGCTACTGATTTTTTTAAGCGCCATATTTTACTAACGTTTGGGTTATACGATTATGTACTAATTACACTAATGGTTTTAGGGATTAGGAAGGTTATATTTATAGGAAATGTGCCCCCATTTGCGTTCCACATATTTCAAAGGAAACCAATCGCACAACTTTTCGTTTAGAACATATTTATGGCTATATTTTTGCGCTTTATTTGGATAAGCGGATTGTCTAGGTCGACTAACTATTGTCTCTATTTTGGGCAACCCTCGCCGCATTCTTTCCAATGTTTCTGACTTAGCGATGGTGAGGCAGGAGGTAAAATTGATGATGACTGAAGGGGAGAGGNATCTCGATTTAAAAGGCTCCCCAGTCGAGCTGCTCGAACCCTCCTTCATCAGTGATGTCAATATCAATAAGGTCCCGTGCTTGAGCGAAATTAATGGACGATGAGCTTGAAGCAGGGTAAAAACAACGTATGTACAGTATGAATACGGTAGGAAGGACGGTTCAGAAAATAATCACTTTTTACGTTCTCGCTATCTTACAGGTAGAGAAAGTATTGTGATCGTCAAAAAAATTGAACTCGAGATTTTGATGAATCTCGACGTTTCATGACACCCCGAAACCGTCCGTCTGTCTGTACCTCCGACTAGAGCCTAAACTATTTTACCGATCGGGCTAAAACTTGGTATCCAGGGTTTTCATAAGGTTGCCTCGAGGGGTTTTTGGAATTGGATATATATCCCTAAAATTAAGGGTAGTTTACTGAAGGACGAAAAGAGAAAAAATCAATTTTCTCAAAATCGCTTTTAACGATTTCGATCAAAGTTCATTTTTAAACATTTCTAAATATTCCAAATAAAATGGCTACTCCCAATGTTTTGGCAAAATGACTTTAAGGGTTCCGGTTTGATGCGTAAATTCTTTTTAATCATATCTCCGTAACTCTTTTAGATATGAAATTACTTATCATTGCATATACGTACGGCTATTTATAATATAAATCTTTTACTTGAAACATATTTTTATAAACCAATAACTTTCAAGCTACACACGGATGTGTATATATATATATATATATATATAAAAACTTTTCCAACACTAAAGGTAAAGTATTGCGACCGTAAGGAAAATCTAACCCAAAATGTTGATGGATGTCGACGTCTCATGACCCCTCAAGCCCTAAAACGTGCTTTTTGCAATGCCGCCAGTTTGTGTGTCGGTTAAACCCTAAAATTAAGAGTAGATGAATAAAAAGCAACAAAAAAAATCGATTCTCTTTAAATCGGTTCTAATAATTTTGATTAAAACTTGTATCTCGGTGTTGATTTAGATCACAAATAAACTGGCTATTTTCATTTTCCTATGAAAATGACTTTTAGTATACGTTACAGAAGTGGGAATTTCCGTATCTCCGCGACTATTTGAGATACTAAATAACTTATAGTTGCAAAATTGTAGTACTATTAAAAATAATAAACTTTTATATGAAATATATTTTTATAAAACTAATAGTTTCTGAGATATTGGCAAAATATTAATTATATATACAAGTACAGTAATGTGCTCAATTAGTAAACAGTAGCTCTGTTACTGCGATACTAAACGTGTTTTTGATCAAGGATGAGATACACTATTTATTTGTGTTATCAATCTCTCACATGGTATAACAATATGTGTGGTCTGACACAGAGATCCATGCTGGCACATCCTGCCAGGCTGGAAAATAGAAACCAGCCCGAAGAAGTTAGGATTGGTAGAAAATGTGGGGCTCTGCGAAGTTTGTTTGTCAAATGAGATGTTAATCGAGGGTGGTTTACTCGCCTACCCCTCGGATCCCGTATGCTACCCCAGATGAGGTCCACCGAGAGTGTAGGGGATGAAGTTGACCGGTGTCTGTATGAGTGCGTAGATAAGGACTGCACGAAAACGTTCGTCTCTCCCCCTGTGTAAAAAGTGGTTTTATTAGACACGAAAACGGTCCAAGATTATTGTTCGTACCAGGGTTGTTATACTACAAGTCGAATATAGACCCTTTGCTTTTTGCCTGTGTCATTTCTAAGCCCCGGTTTCATAGTGAGACTTAGCATGATATACTAAATACAAGTCGACACCTACCTAGACCAGAATGTATGAAGAGGCCAGTCTCATTCCATTCTTGTCTAGTTAGGTGTCGACTTGTATTTAACATAGCGCCGCGCTAAGTCTGGCCATGAAACTAGTCCGGAGTTTGTTGGTGGCGTGTTTGACCTAGTAGGGCGTACCAACCCCAATGAAATGTTTCCTTCTTACTTGAAGATGAATGCTTGAACATTTCCTTGACCCTTCATTCATTTTATTTATTTAAGTTTAAGGGTGTGAGAGTAACCATTTTTCGCTTCGAGTTTGAATGAAAACTAGTGATAGTCAATTTTAAAATTAACTATACATATGTTTCTTATTGATTTTTTTTTTAACAGATCCATATATATACCATAAACACAATTTTAAAGGCTGAGTTTGGAGTGGGTGGATGGGGGGTAGAGATATAATAATTAATATCCATGTATTTAACTAAATTTAAAATAGCTATGTAATATGTGTATATATATTTATTCTATATAAAAAAAAGAAAGATGAAGGACTTGTATTTATGAAATAATAGCAGAAAATTAATTAAACTTGAGAGTTTTGAATAGCCTATTTTAAGATGTTAGGTTTTGGGAAATTTTTGGGTCTATTTCAAATCAAAACTAAATCTTGACGTTAGCTCTAATTTTCAAGTTTTCACCACCCCTAGCTAAGAATAACACTTGAGCTGTAGATCTGATACAACCATTCCAACTTGGATGGTGCACAAATGAGAAAGATCTAAGAAATGACTTGTTTTATTTAAATACTTATTTTACCCCTTCGCCGTATTGTTCGGATCCCAATCGGCGGCTGTGGAGGTGTTTTTCAATATGTGATTTATCACAATAGTTTTCCAACTCTCTCGCCATGATAAAATGGGTGCACTTCCTTGAGATTACCTTCGTCATATTTACCCCTACCCTTAGATTAAGCCGTTAAATAACGATTGTGTTATAATATACTAGTTAAAAATTCAAACTTTCTGGAAACACTCGACTTGATGTGGTATTTGCCAACAATTAGTGATGGACGTTATCTAGTGATACGTTAGAAACCACCTTTGTTAATTAAAAAACACTTTAATTTATTGTTAGCTGCTTAATGGTTTTAAGGGAACAGAACAAGAGTGATTTGTTTAGAAGGATTCAGTGAAGATGGACATTATTTGACAGTTAAAAAAGGTTACTGAAACTATTTTAATATATTCACAAATCAAGTCATGTGGTATTACAGTCACTTTTAATATTCATCACCATTACCTATATAATAAAAACTGTCCTTTCTATCATAATCCTATTATATTCATTAATACAGTTCAATTTTAAAACTAAAGGCTTTATCTTATAACTAAAACGTTATTAAATCTGCTTTCACGTATCCCAACTACAGGTAATGTGATATTCAGCTGCCACGTTTGATTGATATTATCAGACAATACCTGTAAAATAACATTAATAATATAATAAAATACTATCCTTGTTGGCCTAAATGAATGTGCGGGTATTTTCTAAAAGGCTCTGAAAATAAAACTGTAGCGATGAGTGTTTGGGAACGGTACTTCTAATGCCAGTGTAGTAAGTAGGAAGTTGACAAACTTTCTTCTCGTCTCCGCGAAACACGTACGTAACGTGGCTAACACACAAATGAGTTTATGAATACAAACGAGAGAGAAATCTGGGCTTCCTCACTAACCATTTATTTACATGACATGTGGCCTCTCATGCTAAACTCTCCGAATGTCCGTGAATGACCTATTAAGTCAGGGGTCTTCAACCTTTCAAGGCTGAAAGCTAATAATACCATTTATAAGAAGGCGTATTTCCGGAACGGACTACTTTCAAGCTTTAGCGTGAACGTTTCCGCACAAGTTTGCTTTTAAAATTCATTCTGAAATCAAATTAAGTAAAAATATATATAACGTAAACACGGGAATCAAAACCGGGACCACAGACTTTGTCTGCTACCAAGTTCTCCTGATTTCAAGGCATTAATATTGCCAAAACAAGTTTTAACTAAAATTAATCAAATCTGAAAGGTAACAGTCTTAACTCAACCGATTTCAGTATGGCTTTATTTTATAGGATGCACTAAAGGGTAACCCGTTCGTATCCTGATTTATATATATATATATATAAAGGCCCACTTTCGACCACCTACGATGATTGAAAGTCACTAAAATCTGGCGTTGTATAAATACCGCATGTTTTATTTGATTTATTAATTTAAAATATATCAAACTCTTCCATTATATTACTTCCTTATGGATTCCTATTGGTTTATCATTATATCATTAATTAAATGGACTATGGTCATTAAAATATTTGTAATATTTTTATTCCCGCCCCTCTCGCAATATTGAGGTTCCAGTTTTCAAATAATGAGCTTGCTATAAAAAGCACACTGTAGGTACGCGTACTACACTTAAGGGTAAATGGAGTGTTAAAAAAATTGTTTTTTGTTAACTACAACAATAACTTTCTATATTACACTAAACTTTTTTTTTTTACATCATGCAACATCCAAAAAATTTCTTGTTAATTTTAACTGGGAAATTTGATGCTTAAACCCTTAAAAGTCAGTTTCCATGGCCAAATTATTTGGGACGTCGATTGAAGAGACTGGTCCCTGGTGCAGATAAAATCTTCGTCATAGCGCGAGCCATGCAGAGAAACCACTGTTTACAGAGGGTCACTTGCTGCGTTATATTGGCACCGTCTGTCTATAATGAGACCGCTGCGTTGGGATACAAGGTTTAGAGTAATGGCATTCAACCTTTTTGGTTCAAGTATCCCCAGATATAACTTATCTTCAACTTTGTACCCCTAAAGCTGTTGGTACATAATCCAAGTTATACGTATCCTGTAATCTACATCTACAAGAATTTACAAACAAAATAATGAGAAATATAACCCTACATATAATTATATGTATTTTTTTAAATTTTACACACCGCCTAAGATGTATTCACGTACCCCGGGGGGTACACGTGCTGCAGGTTGATTACCAGTGGTTTAGAGGCTCATTAAAGCATAGATAAGAGTTAGTGACTTTGTGTATTGTCGGAAAAGGTTCTTCCATTGACAATATGGCCTACTCGCATTGGTGGGCGTGGGAAAAAATGGTATCGGTCTCGGCTCGTTTGGTTTAAATCCTGGTCTAGAATACTGAGGTTGGTTGATGTTTTCCAAAATGGTTTACCAATTTTTCTTCACTTAAACGGGGGTACACTTCTTCTAATACTCTACTTTCTTCGTCCCTACCTAATTAATCTCGGAAGGGTAGTAAGACTTGGTGCACTAAAAAAAAGAGACGGCCGTACCAAAACGGTATATATTTTTAAAATTCGTCTGTTCTCGTTCCTATGTAACGTAACTATGTACAGTAGCCCCGTGGCTTCTTTGGTGCTGACTGACAGATCACAGCTGACTTCTGACAGTCAACATTTATGTATATACCTAAATTTTGACCATCAGAGGTGACAGCTGCTAAACACATGTTTTTGCAGATCATATGGTTCGGCGTAGGGATACATAATTTGGTCTGGTAACATTTCAAAGCTGTCATCTGTTATCTGTCAGTCAGCACCAAAGAAGCCGTGGGGCTCCTGTAGCTAGGGATGGTTATTTAGTCTTGGATGTTTTCTCCAAGTTTAAGTAAGCTTGTAAGTTATGTAATGTCTTGTTTGCAGTAAGTGCAGGTTCAGCGTATTATTACTAACCAATTAAAGCCGGTGTGTTTCCTTGGGGCCTCCCTTGATAACCGCCGTATTATAGAAACGGCACGGAGCAAAGTTTCGCTCGTCAGGGACTGGAGGCGAGGGGAGGAACTAGATGTGTTTAATGAGCCCCCAAAACTATTTTGACACTGGCCGCTTCATAAATCTTGTGAAGAGTTAGTTGATAGTTACTGGCCACGCGCTGCCCGTTCGGGCCATACGCTGGGAAAGAGAGGAGTGAGATTATTGTGGAAACCTCTATTAAACCGTTTCCTCTTCGCATAACCCCTGCTCCACCCCGGATCACCTGATATAGTCTTCTTAGTGCCACGGGTTTTATTTAAGCAATGATCTAGGCAAAAGACAATGGCATCGCTACATACTACTACCTGTCCCCATTGTTGTACTAATAGGATAAGGATGAGGAAGATAGATTTAAGAGGAACTGTATAAGATTTTTTTTTTGTGGAGGGAGAGTTAAAAACAATTTATTTAGAAAAACTTGGTACGACTAGTTGAGATTTGAAACATGTCCTTACTGTCACAGGCAAGCCAAACAAGACGAGACTGACGTCTTTGCTTTTATCGTATCGTTTATTCTCAACAATTTGATAGTAAATATTTGCAAAATTAGTTTTAAAATGTAACTTAAATGGTCATGTTTGTTTCAAAACAAATAGTGGTGGCAACACTATCGCCGTGTGTGTTACAGCACCAATTTCTACTTGGGTAGAAGTGACCCCCTCCCCTTCCTTTGGATGTAATTGAAATGTGTCGATTACTGCGCAGAGGGACCGAGTGAATGGTCAACCCACCCCCGGCGAAAAGGGTTTGAGTGTAGGATGGGGTTGAGTTTGCAGTGCAACAGCTGACTGCGCAGCACACTGGTCCTGGGGATCCCCCGGCCAGCTAGGGATCGATCCGCCAGCCTCGTCTCCCTCTAGCGCTCCTAGCTGCTGGGGTCGGCCCCACATCATTTGGAATCAATGGTTCATTGTGTCCTTTGTTCTCCTGTAAGAACGTGTCGGTCGCTGGGGACATGCGAGGGTCGATGCACGAACAACACACACAGCTTAATAAATATATATTTATTACATTAAATTGAATTGCACCGTTGGTGTCACTTAAATGTTCCTCCAAGGTACAGTAGCCCCATGGCTTCTTTGGTGCTGACTGACAGCTCACAGCTCACTTCTGACAGTCAACATTTAGCTATATACCTAAATTTTGAATGCTAGAAGTGAGAGCTGCTAAACACATGTTTTTGCAGATCATATGGTTTTGCGTAGGGATAAATAATTTGGTCTGGTAACTTTTCAAAGCCGTCATTTGTCGGCTGTGAGCTGTCAATCAACACCAAAGAAGCCATGGGCTTACGGTAACTTGCTAGAGAAGCCACCACCACTGACTATCTCGAAAACAATGTTACCCGGATCGATGGGCACGCGGACTAAACGTCAAGATTATCAGTCCTGTTTGATGGTAAATAAGTGGTTGGGGCTGAGTCTAGTCTATAGTGGGCGTTTTCCCCTAAATGACTTTTCGCTCTCCCACCACGCAAATGTTGGGTATATTTCCTCTAAATTATACCTCCCTTATTCTTAAACTCTAGAATAGTCAAAGTTTAACCTGGATGGGTATTAAGACGCTTTGGAAATAAAATGCATGTCTATTGAACTAGTCAGATACATCAAGAATGAGCTTGTTTAGCACACACAGTATATTTTCGAAAATAATAATCTTAATCTCTTAGATCTCCGGATAAAAAATTACGAAATGAAAAAGGTTTTTATGTAACCTTATGTTCTGAGGCGAAAACTACCTGATTTTATGGGGCTCTTTTAGAAAATTTTACCTTTAACTAATAAAAACCCGCTTTGGTGGCCACATTGTCTGCTTTATCCTAAATGGTTTCCCATCCTTCCCCCATCCACGCAAATGCGGGTACGTTTAACATGAATGGGTAATAAGACGCGATGCTAAAATAACAAAAAAAAAAGTTTTTATAAATGAACCGCTAAGGCAGTTCCATCAACTTCCAGGGGGTGTTGGAACCCCATGCCCCTCACTTCTACGCCCTAACTCGAAACGATCCAGTGTTTGTAGACAGTAGATAAGGATAGGGACTCTGAACATCAAAATAGAGCTAAGCAAACTATTGACACTCCAACTGTCAAAACTTTACATTTATTCTACCAGGCGAGGCCTCTTAAACCAACATCCAACCCTAGTACCAAGAGTTATACTTTCTGTCGTACGAGTGTGAACTTATTAACCGGGTCTCTAGAATGTTGTCTGTCTCAAAACACTCGGTCGAAATGTTTCAACATCTTTATCCATGAAACGGTGACAAGGATTCTGGTGGAAAGAAAGTATCTGACGACTGACGGTTACAAAAGTTAATTAAAACTATTTTTATGTATTCATATGTCAATTTAAGTGACCATCATGCTGTCACTTCTTATTGTACCAATATCTATAAACTAATGGTAATAAAATTATAGTAAAACCAGTAAATCTTTACGAAACTTTCGCACATTCAACCTTCCGCTGCGCGCCTCCTCCCCCCACCTCCCAAACTTAGTATTTTGTTAGATTGTTGGAATTAAATACTCCGCGAATTGTAGCACCATTATCTTCTTTTGAATTTCATATCATGGTGTGGGAAACCACTTAACTCTGTGGTATTGAAACACTCCGTTGGAAACTGTAACTCATCTTTCACGTATCGGTCACGATGAAATCTACACTGTGGTAAATTTTTCTTGCTTGTCAATTTGGGCCAAAATTGCCTAATTGATAGCTGCACAATCTTCATCGTGAGATGCTAGAATCGCTTCTTTTACAATCTCATTTTCCAATAAGGTTTAGGAAAGTGGACTTTATACGATAAAAATCAATGACGAAATCTATGTTTGAATAAATGTGAGCAAGTCTATAAAGTAAATTAGCGTCATCATTAGGTGCGTTGCTTGGTAACGGGAGAATTTCGTTGCTCAATCCGTGAATATATTCAGAAAATTCATTTTCTCCTTCATTGGCATGAATATTTTTTTATCAGGAAGAGTTTTTGGACTTTATGCCAAAGTGGGTTCATCTTGATGCGGTGTTTGGTGGTCGTGGGTGTCTCTTCTGCCGTGAGCTACAGCTGGGAGTGTCTTTCTGAAGTTACCACACATACAAATTACTTTTCCGCCGAATGGCTACAAGCTGTTTCAAGTCAAGTCTTTGTACAGTCGGTTCAGAACTGAAAGTACTGAAGATTGGATCGTACTGGTTTCATCCATGATTGTGAATCCTAATTTGATCAATTGGACATCTGCGACCCAGGACGTGATTGATATAGTTGATGCATTCCATCACTGGAATGAGGAGTTTAAATTGATTGTGTATTGTTCGACCACCTTCCATTGAACACGCTGAAAGTCCAGAAAAGGCAACTGGAAGATATTTTGGTCCTTTGCTGCGGACATATGCTTAGCGCCATCGAGGGCCGGAATTCCTGGCTGTACATTTACAATATAGGAGTGGCTCTATGGTTCAGCTTCTTTGTGTGCTCGTTATGTATAGCGTCGGTATGACAAATTATTAAGAGATATTTCTACGCTTTAGGGTCAATACTAGCTTTAATTTCTATGCTGAGGAGATAAGATGAGAGTCGCAAGCTACCAACAAGATGTTTCGTTGGTCTCACGGTCCGAGGAGACGGGTTTGCATTAGACTAGGCTGCCAGTGATGGATAGTTGGAGGTTCTAAAATCTCTATTGGTTACTCTAGGGCTACTTTATTCATCCTCTTTACATGAAATTTCGGGAGCATTTCCTCTAAATAACCTTCATATGACCCACTTTCTGACCAGTGTAATGAACGTACTAGTTTTAAAAAAATTGTTAAGATATCGTATTTCTCCTGCATATATATGTCATATGAAGATATCCGAGACGGGTAGCAAAAGTGCGAAACAAAAAAACTTCCATATATATAAAACAAGGTGTTTCTACTTAGTAGTCAACTTGCAGAAATGTACTCGTGGGTGTTTGTAAAGTTACCGCCACACAAACACACACCTTTTAGTGGGGAAATGTACACGTACCTGTGGTAACGTGATCCAAAGCGTTATAGGCCTACAATGATTACACCTGGTCCCAGTAGACGGGGATGTCTGAGAGTTTTAATCCCAGCCTTGTGCATTGAGGGTGGTTTTCTACATGATATTTATCTCGGTTTACCCATCTTTTTATTCATGCTAGTGCTGATGTCCTTCTTATAAGTTACCAACCTCATTCCTACCTTCTAGATTAAGGTTATCCGAATTAGAATATAAAAAAAATTATTCACCTATTTCAAATCATCACAGTTCAGTCAAACTTGCTATTTTATGCTTTTCTCGTACCATGGTTAAGGTAAAGTAATTAATTTATCAGGCTGAAATTTAGTACAACAAAACATTCATATGAGGTGTATAGAATGAAATATTTATTGTATTAATATTACTATAATAATTAATATTAAAATAGTTCATATTATAGGTTTAATTGAACTATTTTAATATATATTAATATTATAATTATTTCATTCTATTCACCTCATATGAATGTCTAGGTATATTAAATTTCAACCGCATAAATTAATTACTTTACCTTAACAATGGTACGGGAAAAGCATAAAATTGCAAGTTTGACCCCTTATTACTCGTAAGATGTAATGAATTTAAACCATCGAATCAGTATTTACAGCTTATATAATTACACGCTTGTTAAAATTGTGCAATGCATTTTTATTGTCAAATGACCATATCTATAAGCGTTGTGTTAAAATGCACTAATTAAAACTATGAAATTTAGTGGAATACACCCTTGTAAGTGGTATCATTATTTTTGATGTACTTTAATCATCTGCGTTTTCCTGTTTCCAGTTAGTCATTATATTTGTTGCACTTTAGTTTTGTAATAATGAACTAAGTCCACATCAGTGTTTGCATTGTCTGACGCGTCACTCTCGTCTTAGACGCAGTCTTGTCACGTTCCTGGAAAACACAGGCAATTTCACACACAAAATTAACTAAAAATATACTGGAATATTCCTACATTAGGAATGTTAAACTGTAATCTTGAAGTATAAATATTTTCATAAAAAAAACCTAATTGAAGAAATAATCATATAGATTTGATTACATGTCTTCCTATGTTTTAGCCTTGAAATATTGGGTTGCATAAAAAATACATGAATTTCCCTTTGCAGTCAAATCATCCATCCTGTTATTAACAGCAACGGCATTACTTGACAATAGTCATTTTTCGAAAAGGGAAATTTCATCCCTCTAATATTTTCTAAAGTACGGTATCTAAAAAATGGGAATTCCTTATTGATAACCCGGAAAACACAAGGAGCTTTGCATTAAGAAAATAGTGGTCGCCCCCTGTCAACTGGACTACCGGTGAAGGGGAGACTGGGGTTTGAGTCTCAGTTGGGTATACTGAGGTTGTAAAATCAGAGTACATTTACTCTAAATACTAATTTCCTCATCCCTATGCCACTAGCGTAATTAATATATACATACAGCTTGATACAAATTATATTTTGGCTTAGCGTTCGTTATTTTAATTCTAATGTTAATCAACACACTTTTTAGAGTCTATGAAATATACCCGAGGTATCATAATCAAATGAGCAGCATGAAGTTCAACATGCTAACAATATCTATAACAAGGTATTTTAAATACATAATTTGCTCCCTCGCATGATTTAACAATCCAATGTTAAATTTAATCCAAACTAGACCAAAATTAATAAACTATCTAATTTTTTTTATTAAAAGTTTGAACAATTTAAGGGTGTTTTATATAAACTATGCCGGCATTTTTGTAAAGTGACATGATTTTTAATTAGCGCCTATTCTTTTTATTGAATACGGAATTATTTGTTATTTTTAATTTATACGGTTCATGCAGCTGCCTCAGAGGCTGTAGCCGAGTAATGTTTTTTTATCATCATGTCTTACTACCTGTTCGGTTTGTACGCCTATGTACTAATTACACTAATGGGCTAGGAATTATGAACTCTTAATTTTGAGGAAATGCACCCGCGTTTGCTTGGAGGTAGAGTGTAAAACCATTTAGGATACCCCCCTCTCAGCGCAACCGACCGGGATCTCTTCATCTTCGGCAGTCTAGTCCAACACGAGAAGGGCGTTAGATTACGCGGCTACAGAAGTGGGTCCGAGTAGTATTGTTTGCTTGACTTCTTAAATCGGGTTAGGAGGAACGACTATATGATACAAGAATATTGAGAAACTGCACTCCTATAGTGATGGCAGGTAGTCATTCATCCACTACATCTAATAACCTATAAAATTGTGTATTCCAAAACAATTCACGCAAATTTGAGCTTAGAATATGTGAAATGAACTGTCGGATTTCCATTAAAATAAGTTAAATTAAAATACAAATAAAACATATATGTTTATTATGTCCCTATACGTCATGTCATACTCAACAATTAAAGTGATAACTTTTTTCAGGTCGTTTACATTTTTACACTCCTATAAATCCAGTGAGGTCATTTTTAACCCCTCTGATTTAAAAATATTGTTTAGCTGATAATATATCATTAGGATATGATAATGTGGTTATCCTTTGTACTTTGCCCTTACAGGACAACCTATGTTTTTATACCAGTCGTGTCTCAATTGACTCCCCCACCCCCTTGCACCCGGTTTCTCTTCCTTCTGTCCTGCGATAGTCCAGGGATGGGGGAACAGCGTTGAATCCTGATGAGCGGAATGTTAAAAAAAAAAAAGTAGCGTTCGTCTGGTAGACGGAAGCTATTTTGTATGTTTTGTAAAAAATATATTTCCGTCTCGTCAGCGGGGATCACCTACCCTCTTTTTTTCCCTGATTGCTCTGCCCTTGTTTCGACGATCTCCCTAGAGCGCAAGTAATTCTGGAAGTAATGGGGCAAGTACCCGTTGGAACTTGCTCTCTCTCTCTCTCTCTCGGCACTTTGTAACGAAATGGTAGCATATTTTATCTCTGTTCCGCTGCTCTCCAGTCTGTTCCCTGTTGACCTATTGGCTCGACACTAGCTTTATGTTATGTTTGTATCGGCTCCTGGCTGTGTCCACCTTCTCTTACTTCTTTTATTCGCCTCGAGGGGTTATCGTAATCAACAACTGCGGGCCTCGGAATTGTTTGTACATAGGAATATATATTTTAGGTTATGGCTCAAAATTGTAGGTATAGTACTGGATCAAAAGGTTTTTATATATATATATATATATATATATATATCTTTTAGGGTGGCAAAGCCATCGGATATATTGAAAACCTGGAAATGTCAGGGAGTACAAAACTGTCGGGAAGATAAGAGAAACTTAAGGAAATTTTGTAATTTGTCAGGAAAAAAAATAATATTTGACTGTCTCTGAAAAAGAACTCTCTTTGTTACATCTTATTCAAACACTTTTTATGGTTAATTTATTTTAGTGCATTTTAAAAATATTTCTTTGAAACAAATTCAGTATTTTATTTCACATCCTTATCAATTTATAAATGTGTTTTTAATAAGGAAAATGTGGATTTTTGAATCTAGGGAAAGTGATTTTCTTAAGAGATTTAGTGAACGCCCTGTTCTCTTCGGTTACGAGACGATTCAAATTGGCTCAGTAGTAGGGTGTTAAGCCAAAGCTCCTAAGTTCGATTCCCGTATACGGGTTGCAATTATTCAGTTAATTGAGTTTATTCCAGTCTCGTGACTGTTCCTGGCGATATCAGTTAGAATAAGGACATCAGTTTTCGTTATGAAACCAAAATAAGTCCATTGATAACCTCGCTCGCGTGATTCAAATTATGGTTTTGACCAAGATTAATAGCTATCCATTCTTGTTCGATATTGCGGTTTCTACCCGCACAGGTAAGTACGGAGATATAGAAGTCAGTTTGGTCTTGTCAGGTAACCCTTTGACGGGGAGGATGATATTAGAATTTCGGTTGGACATATTATGGTGGGGTTTTCCCCCTAGATTGTCTACTCCTTTCCTTCAACGCAAATACGAGTTCGTTTCTTCTAAATTATACCTTCATCTCTACCCTATTATTGTGAGTATGCAAACATCCCGGACGAGTAGCAAGACGCGCTGTACAAACATTAATGGATTATATTCATTTAAAAGGTCGTGTGTCAAATAACATTTGAGCTTGGGATGTAAGAAATAGGTTGAGTGTTGTTTAAGTATTAGTGTAGTAGTTTTACTGACTTAGATCCTACAACTAAATCTTCAATTACGCTTTGACTTATTTCTTGATCAGATGACAGCGCACTAACACTATTCCGACTAATTATATAAACACGCGATTTATAAACTAAATTCTAGAACAGACATACAGTACCACCTAATCTAATTCATCGTGATAGGGAAGCCTAAATTTTATCATTGATACATTTTCATCGGAAACTAATCTAAAACCATTTATTTCTGTGGATAGACGCGCTTCTGACAAAGCTTAAAATATCGCTCTACCCCCCTCCCCCACCTGGATAATACCTTATGTAGGTAATATAGCAAGAATCCAGGGGTGGACTGGATCATTTTGATTTGGGCTGCCACAACTACTTTAAAACCTGCTTCCGTGGCAGCGTGGTCTAAGGCGTCACTCTCGTGTTAGACTGGACTGCCGATGACAGAACGATCGGAATTCAAATCCCGATCCGGTGGACTGAGTGTGGTTTTTACAAAAAATAATGTTCCACTCTCCCTCCAGGCAAATGTGGGTATACTTCCTCTGAATTCAACCTTCCTAATCCCTAACATACTAGCGTAATTAGTACACATGCACATAGCCTGAACAGCTAGTAAGACGCGGTGCTAAAATTAAGACTACTTTAAACTAAAATAAATATATTCATTCAATTCGAAATGCTTATTTTTATTAAATTTAAATCAAAAGTTCCAGTGAGTATTGATGATGTGTCCAGAATACATAATTTGTAAACATATATGATGGCATTTAAACCATCCCGTTCGTTGTTTATTGGAGTTGTTTATAAACAAACGTAAAATCATCTGTTTGGTGATATAACAAGTAGTGAATAGCGTGGAGCATCATTTTACAAATTTAAATATATCAATAAAGACACCTAACTTTCGTCTATGTATTTATAATTATTTTTGCTCATGTCAGTAAAAAGTATAATCTGACTATCGATAATGAAGCTGAAATGGCTTCGGGATTAAATTAACAAATAATTAATGAATACATAACTAAACACATACTTCACCACACCCCTTCAGCTTACACTGGAACAACACACCCCTTCAGCTTACACTGAAACACCACACCCCTTCAGCTTACACTGAAACATAGCTTCATTAGTAGATGATCATGGCCGTTATATTTGCAGTCCTAGATCGCTCGGAATCTGCCAGCCCACCCCACCCCTCATCGAATCGGACGTCGAATCGGGCTGCAGCTTTTTAAAAAAAACACTGGAACAGTGAAACAGTTTTACCATATTTTTTAAAAAATACAGAAAGATTGACAAATATTTATTTTAAATTAAAACAAGCTTCTAACCTGATCCCACTCTCGCTTCCGGTAAGTAAACAACAAAGAAAGTCGCTTTTCGTCATGTTTTCTGGTTTCTGAAATAATCTGCCGTGATTTGGGCTATTCATTGTCAGACTCCTAACACTGCACTAGCACTCAAACAACACTCTATCTCGCTGCCCTAAATCAGAGGCCGGCAAACTTTTTGTTCGCCCTGACTGACTTATTTAATAAAGGTCCATTCATCACTAACCTTTCATTCCCTATTTTTACTTTCTCTTGACCCCTCAGAGAAAGAAGTAGTCAAAAAATTGAGCTCGAGATTTTGATAAATGTTGATGTTTCATGACCTAGGCTTTATCATTTATTTTTATTTTATCTTATACTTTTTTGACCGATTAAGATAATTTAGGTCACACTAAAATATTATTTAAAAGTGTTTGATATTTGTGAGCTTAGAAGACTTAGAGATAAACGTTGAACGGCTATGTCGTTTTCGACTGAAAACTACTGCGAGATCGACAAGTAGCCGACCCCAGCCCTAAATCTGTATTTATCAATTCAAGTCTAAAGAGAGGCTCACGCAGTGCCCTACTAAGTCACTCGGTCCCGTGCACTCTTCTGTCCGTCACCGAGTCTAACATCTTCCTGTTGTGTTCCTATTCATTAAAGTGCGTGCCACGGGGCTGTAAGGTCCGTGTCATTAGAAGGGTAATTTCCCCTTTGTGTTTCCCTCGTCTGAGTGTCTCTTTCATCTCCACTGCCTCGAACAAGATGATGATGACCTTGCAGGCCGCTGTTTGATGGTGGGGCATTAGCAGTGGCAGAAATAAACCATACGTTTCTCCTAGCTACACCTATCTCTTAGCTATGCCATTTAAATTGAATGGGGTAGGTAAGCGCTAGGTATGGTTTAGTTATACCCCTATAAGTCTCCCCACAACGAACCAAGTTAGATAGGGCTAGGGTGACGATACGTAGACTACTGCTTTCAGTAAGACAGCGCAGGCCACTACTGTTTTTAAGGGGATATATCCTCAAAAGTACTTCTTTTTGAAGTTAAAAAGTTATTTAAACGTGCAATGGCTCCATGAAGTTGTGCTGAGAAAAGAGCAAAAATATTAACTACTTTGGTACATTTTTCCGGGATTATGAAATATCGCAGGAGTACGTGGTATTTTTTATTTTGTAGTTCAAATATATTTCTATGTTTCTATATAAATATATTATAAATAATCCTATTGATTAATTTATTAAATTGATGCAAAATTTTGCATTTCTACGCTGTGAGTGGGGCCAATTTTTTTCTTTATAAACAATGCATTTTTGCTCAAATAAAGGTACGTAATTTTTTCAAATTAAAATATCACATAGAACTTACGTAATTTTGTGCCAAAGTTTGTTTAAATTAGTTCAGCGATGTCCCACAAGGAACTTTGCTATCGCTTACGTAACCTGCCTACCCCCTCCACAAAACCCAACCCTCAGATATGTGTCAACCTTATCTTTAGGCAATGTCAGGTGACAGGTACCAGTAACAGCTTAACACCCTCTTCCTCCCCCCTCCCCCCACAACCCTTCCAAGGCCGGTCTTGGGTCATTAACCAGATTTATGATTGTCAACACATCTTGGAGGTTTTGAGCATGCCCTTTCAAATACATTGAAGAACAAATATATTTTGGTTTGGTTGTGTCTTTTAGAGTAGTTAACTTTTCTAGGCTTTATCAAATAATGATTATCTTAGTGTTTTGATTTAAACTGTCAAATATTTTAACAATAGATAGCTCTTTCTTAGCTTTTGGTAATTTTTAAAATGTTTTATCAGTATTGTTTGTGTTTTCGTGATTGAACACTTACTCTACATCACACAATTAGGAGCGTCGGGCTATTATGTGTCTGGACGCTGTCGGTGGGCCCGTCCAGCATCTTCTATGATACAATTCTACTTGCCACGAGGAAAGCAAAGTTTATGACTTTCCAATCATGAGCTATAAAAATAAATGTACATTCCCGAATGAATCACACTACATTATGTGTGGCTGTCTATAGAAGAAACACCGTACTAGAATAGCATCTGATATATAAACGTTACTTAAATTATTATCATGTGTCCATACGTCATGTGAACTAAAGCTGTAACTTTTGATAGATATTATGAATAACTATCAACTTATACTAATAATATAGTTGAACATTTCAATGTTTACCATAGAAATATGTTTGTATTTTTTAAAAGTTCCTTCCTAGTGTTCTTACTGTACCCAAAACGTTGTGTACAGACTACATAAACACTTTACCATGGTGTGTGCACCACAAGTAAGTTAAAAATAATATAATAGAAAACGGACTATTTCTTTATTTCAGAATAAGTCTCATGACAATGACTACAAAATACCAAAAATTAAAATTTACCCATATAATGGGTTACGGTTTGTCCATAAGAGTTATTTAAAGCAACACCGCGAATCCGAACAATGTATTACGCCAAATTTAAGGCATGTTTATAGAACCAAAGTCTAGTTTTCATTCAAATATAACTAAAAACCATCAAATATACGCGGAAATCGAGCCAATGCTTTAATATACCTGAACTATACAGGTTTCGTCCCCTACTTTAGAGCTGTCAAAAAAGCCACTGATGACTTTGAGTAAAGTGTTTGTTTGGCACCTTTTACAGTTTCCTTTGTATATTATTAGATATATTCGCAATACACACATTGTTAAGAATACGGTCGTTCACTTAGTATTAATCTAAATATAAAAGAAAAATGACACCTCACTTTAATCGAGCCCCTGGCACTTGGCTAAACTTATGGTTTTTAAATACATTAAATAAGTACCAATTGAATGACCGCAACCCAAACTAAACTATAATATCAATATGTTGTGTAATACATAATTTGATTGTGTTGTCCACTTTTTGTAACAGGCCTACAAATATTGAGATTAATCATGTAAGTCGTTTTTCCTCCACATCTTACTGCTCATTTGGGTTATAGGTGTTAATTTACACTAATGGGATAGTGTTGAGAAAGCTAGTATTGATACAAAATGTTACTGGATTTGCATAGAGGAAGAGAGAGAAACCACTCACCAAAACCTTAAGTACACCCAGCTGTAGTTTGAACCTCATTATCTCCACGTCACTTGCAAACCTGACTAGATCAGTTTGATATTCTGTCTGCGTGCCAACCGGCATGGAACTGTGACGCTTCGTTTCTACATAAAAAATGAAAACTAAATGCAAAATAAATTTATAAAATTTAAATCCAAAAGGTTTAATACACCAACTTGGGTTTATCATGTGTATATGCTAATTATTCAGAACGGATACTGAAACATACCTCTTTTTATTGCCACTAAACTATGTCATAGCAAGTATGTGCTAAAAATAACGTTAACCACAGTCCAGTTTCAATAGAAAGGGCCTACCTTACCCGACAACTAGAAACTATACTAGATCTATCTACTGCCCCCGTATTGATAGGTCAAGCCGTATGATCTACATCTGTCACTATGGATATATCATCAATAACTATAAAATAACGCTAAAAATATAGTAAATGGCAGAAAAATGTATTTTAAAATTAGAAGGCCTTTTATATGACAGTTGTACTGTAGATGAATCGTTATAAGAAGTATTTTAAAATATATAAAATATAGGAGGGACAACATTATCAAAAATACATTTCTTTTTTTTTTCAGCAGCTGTTGAGATTAAGACTATGTCAAAGTGACAACTGCAGAACACTTTACGCGGCAGTTAACACAATATGGTTCTTCCTATTACAATCTGACTATATCTAGCGGTCAACAGAGCTATGTGAGTCCTACTCATCCTCTTCTGGAAGCAAAGTAAATTGTCTAGTTCCCGAGTCCAAGGGTGGTATAGGTTGTTACAGTATGATTTTGGTAGTAAGAACAATATAAGTTAGTTACTAAAGCTACTAAATCAATTTTAATATATTCATTAACCAAGTCATGCGATCTTCAGCTGTCACCTTTAATAGATATAATCAAAACCTATAGAACGACTCAAATAATATAGTAAAATGTTATCAATGTTGACCATAAGGAAATATGTTTGAATTTTCTAAACTGTTTTTCTAACCAAAATCAGGGCATACTTACTCTCCATAAAATCCAAAAAGATTGAACTGTGAAGATATGAATAAAAATATGAAATCCTGAAACAAAGGTTCCCGAACGTTTTTTGTCTTCTGCATCCTAAATGTTTTGAAGAATGTTGAACTCTAATAGGTGGGCAATCCAGAAAAGGCTTCAATCTAGTCTTGTCCTGTTTGCCAGTGACGAAGAGTTCGGGATTTGAATCCCGGTAGTTTATACGTAGATGCTTTATTCTTAAATAACCTTTCACTGTTTATCACGTAAATGCGCGTGAACTGCATATTAATAAATTCCACCTTCCTTACCCCGACCTCCTTAGAAAATATATCCAGATAGTTTTGACGGTTAAAATGTTGTAGGTCACGTAGAATAGCACGGAAAAATGGCCGAGTGGTCTAAGAACTAAGCCCTAAATGAAAATCGTCCATGGAATCTAATAGTCCCTATTTAAAAAAAATCTAATATGAGCAGGCAAAGTTCTGCATAGCAAAATATAGTGTTGTTCGATTTTTTTAGGACATGCATATTGTGATTTCTTTGGTTGATCATAGTGTTTACATTAAAAGTATAGATAAAATTTTAAATAATATAATGCAGTTTAAAATACAAAAGAGTTAAATCTTTACCTTGTAGCTACCATTTTAATATAGTAGCTACTAAAACATTTTAATGAAACAAAATTGTGTAGAAATTATTTAAAAAATTGGGTGGGATTGTAAAAGCTAGAAATCTAAAATTGATACTACTTTATTAATTTGAAGCAAACGCTGTCACATGGTAGTAATTTAAAATGTGTAGTGAAAAGTTTACTCTAGTAGAGGTGCGTGAGCTAGGTTAGGGTCAGGCCGCCCCCTTCAGTTCTCGACACTTTCAAGGAATCCAGAGATTAACGTTGTTTGGACAGAGCTAATGTCGAGAAAAATCTGTAAGATAGCGTTTGTGTCGCTGAGAAAAAGGTGAGAGTTGGTGCT
>CABFVX010004926.1:0-11671 GCA_902151425.1 Timema shepardi
TTACGTCACTGACTTAACCGACGTCAGCATGACGGCAGTGTAAAACGTCCTGACTTCCGGAATAAAGACGCCCTAATACTACTAACCAATAAAGGAAGTTATGCTTGTTTGATATTCTTCATGAGACACATCAGTCGATCGTGCACGGTGGACGAGATCATATGATTAAGGAATTGTCTAACAGGTATAAGAATATCACTCGCTTTGATAACTAACTGTATATCCAGCTGTGTGAGCCCTGTCAGCAAAAGCAGAAGGGCTGTAAGAAAGGAGCTGGGCCAATCCAATAATTTATTCGGAATTTAATTCGCGTTGTCGAGTAGAACTAATTGACTTCCAGACTCACCCTGACGGTGAGTTAAACTTTATTATGATATACCAGGATCATCTAACAAAATGTGTGGCTCTTAAAGCCGCAGAACAAAAAGAGTTGAAGAAGTATCTCACAATATCATAGATATGTGTACGCTTATTGGTGCACCATCCGATAGCGGTAGAGAGTTTGCCAACCATGTTGTTTCCAGCCTTAAGGACTACTGGCCCCAGCTTAAAACAGTGCATGAGAAACCTTGCCAGAATCATGAGAGTGTAGAACGGACGAACCAAGATATAGAGAACGTTCTCACAACATGTGCGCAAAATGAAAATACTTCCCATTGGAGTCAAGGAATATGTTTTGTTCAGTTAATGAAAAATAGAGTATACAATGCTGGTATCAGAAGATCACTATACGAGGCTCTGTTCGGCTGCAAAGTTAAGGTTGGGTTGAGACCATCAAACCTTCCCAAGGTAGTAATGGACACAATTGAAGATGGGGAAGGTTTGGAAAAGATTATTAATTCAATTGAAGGAAATAGTAATGAAAAACCACCACAGATTAGCACCTCAACTCAAGTATCAGAATCCCTTGACGAATCTACGTGATCAGTTCAATCCGCTACAGTTGAAGTGTTTTCTTCACTAATTTGTTGTGTGAATCAAATAGCCAAAGCTATTATATTTTATGCATTTTAGTGAGGATTACTCCATCTAGATATCATATTGGTGTGTTCTAAATCTACAAGTGAGGCTTATTAGTGACCAGTTTGTGGTCGCAGCATTAATGCCATTTATGGCAACTCTAGTGGAGGCAATGGTATAGAAGAAGAATATGGGACAGCCATTATTTGTCTAGTTGTATCAACAAAAGAACGCTGCTAACAGTGGACTCCTAGAGCAACAGATAAAGAAAGGGAAAAAAAAAGTTTGACAACAATTTCCTCCAGTTGAACACGGCTCCATGGTTCTAGTTACCGTACCTGATGTAGATAAAGGCAGAGGATACTTGAAATATTTAGGCCATCATAATAGATGTTACCAGTGGAGGTTTTGGTAAGTTGGGAACTCGCAAGGGGTCTTAAAGCAACTATATGCGAGATCACATTTTTCATTGTGCAGGAAAAGCTTAATTGCGTTAGCAGACATCCCTGATGACAAGGAAATTTCACTAATATCATATTCATCTCAGCAATCTACGGGTACTGGCCAAGGATTTTTTGAAGTGCATGTGCAAAACCAATGCCAAACAACGATTTTTTTTATCTCTCAAAGAAGGTAATGTGTTATTCCAGGAGTAATTTTAGCTCTACTTGCTTTAGTAGATAATACCTTTAATTCACTTGTCCAAAGTATGTTTTTAATTGTATTTGTCTGAGTCGTAAATATTAATTTTTAAGCCAAAACTTTAATAGACCAAACAATAGTAGCTACTTAAGTGCAGTGTTTAAAATAATTTGGTATATTTGTTAGTAAATATTGTAATCTAAGGAAGTAGATTTGTTTTATTATTACTTTACCTAAAATGTTCTCGGTATTCTATATAGTGCCTAGGTATTCTATACATAAAGATTCGTGTTCTTTGGGAAGTCCTTCTTTGGAAGCACCGCGTTGGGCGTCAAGTTGTAGAGCTATGTTCTCTACTGGGGAGTGTTTTGTTGGAAAACCTCGCTGTCAAAACCAAGCTGTAAGGATATTTCCTTCTTATGGAGTATTGGGTTGCATGCTACTTAAAAGGGGGGAGGTACCTAAGGGGTAGGGAGGACCGACCGACCACCCCCCACCCTTGTATATGTGAAAAATTTGTATTTTGTAGAAACTTCTTTTATTAATTTATCCTGAATAATTGTATTTGCACACATGATACTGCAGCTTAACGTGTCTCAAACTGAATTTGAAAATTAGAATTGAATTAGCGTGGACCGTTTCTCAGTAAGGCTATGAACAGAATGAAATTTAAAAATTAAAATTTCCTGGACCTCTGTAGGTTTATGAACATAATGAAGAAAGGACACTTCTTTTTGAGTATATATTTCTAAAGAAATTGTTCTAGTATCTTCTATCTTTCTGTAGGTTGCACCATGTTCTAGAATGGAGGAAGATATAGTGTTTTCACAGTAGTTATATTTCACAAGTATCTGCAATAGGGGTGTGAGTATATTAAATTAAATGAAATATAAACTGCTGACACAGATTCGTTATAAACAACAACAAAATAAATAAATGATCACCCAAATGTGTGAAAATATTTTCTAACACATGTGGATACAATTAGTTTTATGTTCTGAAATTATTCGTTAATTTGAAATATGTTAAGGGAGGGAACTTTGATTACATTATTATCAAATGAAAATCTATTTCATTACAGGGGTGACCTGGTGGTCTAGGGGTAAGGTGTCAGACTTCTATGCTGGCGGCCGGGGTTCGATCCTAGGTCCCGACAAAGATTTATCTGATTACCAAACCCTTCCTTCACCTCTGACAAGACATCTTGTGAATGTGAGGAATGCCAGGTCTCCACCATGGTTCGGATTCCATGTTAAACTGTAGGTCCTTCATTTCATCTCACAATCACCCTACCATTACACATTAAGGTAAGTGCGTATAACCCGAACGGGTAGTAAGACGCGGTGCTAATAATAATAATATTTCATTACAGTTTCCTAAGAAAATATGAAATACAACAGCAAAACTCGTTTATTTTATACTTTGCCAAAACCACGTGGGCATTAAGATATATAGAGAGTCTAGGTATTTTATAGAATGCCTATATTCCACACATTGCCGGCAACATCTGAAACTTACAATAATGTCCAAAAGTTGGATTTTATAAGAAAAACCTTGTTCAAGTTTATTGTTAAACTGTATACATTTTTCGGTATTTTAAAATTACTTTCGACATACCTATTAATATATTTTCCAAAATTATTTTCAAATTTGCATTGATTGTACTTATATAAACTTAGGTCATTGCTAAAAATAAGAAACATAAATTTACATCAGACTAGTTCAAAATGTAATAATTTGTATTTTGTTTTCTTCTAGAAATCGAGAATTACGATCATATTTTCAGCCACAAAAAGTCTAATGAGAATCCTGGTAAGATTTATCTTTTAGCTTCAATACATTTTCAAGGTCTATATATTACATATATATTATTGTATTCACTTTAACCAGAAAGGTTGTTATAAAAGATACAAGCTGACAGCTGCAAATCATATAACCTGACATATGAATATGTGAAAGGAAATCAAGTAGTTTTTCCTAGCTGTCAATCCTTCATATGAAAATTAGACTGTATACACACTCAAGGTTTTTTCAGTTCATATTGATGACTTCCCTGGAGCAGCCGGTGTAGCTCTGACCATCCTCACCATCGGGTTGACCACGGTGACCGTCGTGTATGTCGTGCTGTGTCGACTGGCCGCTTCCTCCAGACGCCATGAGAAGGTATCTTACTATGAGATGCTGACGCCAAAGAACCGTTGCAGATTCGTGGTTACAAACACCGAAATGTGCCAGAAGCTGCAGGACACGACCCCCTCCAAACAGAGGAAGGACCAGAGAATGGGCGTACAGATCCTTCTCACGTTCAAACCGACACAGCCTCCTCCTGAAATGAAGAAAACTTCGAGAATGAAATGCTGCCGATTGCAGAGCAGATATGAGAGCCCGCGAGCTACTGTTTCAATCCGAGAAGTGGACAACGGTGACGTCAGCTCATCAGCAGCTTCGTGCTCAAAGCCTCAAACGGAACAGTCGTTGGACGCAACTGTCCCGGGGTTCGAGCAGGACTCACACAACGATAACCGCGATGAAATACAGCTGATCTACCACAGCAGACTTTGGTCGTTGCATCCAAGCGCAGTGTTGAAGTCACTACCAATTTGTTGGTACAGTGACCTTCATGATAGTAACAATATTGGGGTAAGAGCTGCCTATTATTTCATTTATTTTTTTGTTTACATGGACTGTAAAAATTTGCAGTCACACAGAATAAAGTTAAAATAACTTGTTACTGACAAACAAAACGAGCACTTAGTTCTGGTGTGAATGTACTATTTATATGCCACTGATAGCAAATATGCGTTATCAGGTTCTTTGTCTGAATGGCCACTATGTAACTCCACGCATTGATCTAACGTTAGAACGATCTACTCAATCCCCATCCAATTTTATAATTGTTTGAATCACATACAAGTACACTATGAGTTTAAATTCATTAGATAATTTGATTAAATTTATTTTTATTGAGATAGCATCTAGAAATAAATATGTTGGCAAATTTATATGAAATTTAAGGAATCTTCTCTTGACAAGAGTAAAAATATGTACTTTCTAATCCGTTCCTCTTTTAAACTATACAGTGATTAGAAAAATTACATTTTCACAAATTTTGAATTTGATCTTATATACGATCAGTTCTTAGTAATACGAATCAATCAACGAATCTTTCACTGGTGGATAAACAATTTAATTGATTTGAAGCAGTGTGTACACTTCGTTTACCCATAAATGTAGTCTCACCTTGACGGACTACATTATGGCCTTATCATATAATTTACGCCATGGTGGAACCAAGTAAGGTAAAGTTGCTATCTTTCAGGGTAAATGAAGGGTACATTGTATTTTTCACCGATTTATCTGTTCTTGATTAATGCTGTAAGTAATTCAAAATAAACCCTCATTTTTTTTATTACAGAGAAAGAAACATGAAAGTAATAACACAAAAGCAGATATGTTTCTCGAAATCTTTGAAGATCCTAACAATTCTTTCAGTTGTAAAGGAAAGAAAATTACATCAACCAAAAGCGATACCCCAGTCTGCGGAAATGATCGAATTGAGAACGAGGAATCTTTCTTGACAATGAAAGTTGCCGCCCAAACACGAGCCTTAGAGGACGACAACATTCTGACGTTAACTGAAATAGACAACGAAAACTTAACGTCCCAATTTACCATGTATGACCATAACAATAACAGCGTCACCCCAGATACAGATGTTTCTGATAAAAAGCTCGAGATTACAAAATCCAAAAACATTATTGAGATGTCCGCTAATGATGATATATCTAGAGTAGGAAAAGCAAAAAGTGAAATTCCGTTTAAAAATGTGAAGCAGGAACGCGTCGAAGCTGGTGGTGTAGGAAGCAGTTTAGAGGATATTTCAAGGAAAATACGCGAACTCAACCCTAGACGGGGTATAAGAAGTTGCTCTGCCGACCACCAGAAAGAGGTTGGCCAATCTTCTTCAAGTGACAATAGTTTTCTTTCTCTGAAGAAGTTGGACATTCCTTTAACTGAGGGGACGCAAAACAGGACTGATGATGGAAATATTGGTAAGAAAGGTATGTTTGTTTCAGCATAATATATTTATGATAAACATAGAGTAATTTATAACAAAATTTAAGGGATTATTTTAAAAGCAGTAAATTAAATTTAGGAATACTATTTATATATTTACATTCTAAAAATTGTAAAATTAATTAATTAATAAATGTAAATCTTATTATGAACATTTTAAAAGCCATGAATTAAATTTAGGAGTATTATTAAATATATTTACATCCTAAAACTTTTAAAATTAATTTATAAGAATTGTAATCAATTAAATAAAATTGACTTTTAACGTGATTATTTTAAAACGCAGTGAATTAAATTTAAGGTTACTATTTAATAAACTTACATTTTAAAACTTTTAAAATTAATTTATAAGAATTTTAATCAATTAAATCAACTTAAAAATGTTTTAGCGTGGATTTCTAGTATCTTATCTCTTGAACTAAAAGGTTTTTTTATAGTCAATCGATATTTTGAGGATAGCTAATAACAACAAATATTTTATTTATTTCTTATAACTATGTTTATAGACTTTATAGACGATTAAATAGTGAAAACATCACATCTAAACCTATGTGGCTTATCGTGTTTTTGCCCCGACCCACTGATTGTGTGTTATAAAATATAAACTAGATAGTCCTAACATCTCATCAACATCAGAGCACAGCAGTTAATCAGAAACGTTGAACTCGATAAACAGTTCTTTGAGTACATTTTTTGAAAAAAACCAAACAACAATTAATTGGTCCACTAGTAATGTGTAACACATTAATAGATATATAACTCTATTTTATTAGGCCTAACTTGTGGAGTGGGTGGAGGGTTAATTTGATCCAAAAAAATCATTTTTAAATAAGATTTAATATACTAATATTTATACTCCAAAATCAATTGACAATAACATTAATTTGTATTAAAATAAATAACTATTTGAAATTTCAAAGACAATCATGTAGTCTATGCTTTATAACAGGGAGACGAACAGAAATATGAATCGGTTCTGGTCCCTGTCCCTGTTCTCCAAACAAAATGTTAAAGGTTCTGGTTCTCGTTTCAGATCTATAAAAATAAAAACTCCTGTTATTTTCTTAATTAGGTTCCGGTTTCTAGTTATGGTTCTTAAAAATGTATATTTACTAGTTCTGGTACCATTAAAAATCTGTAAATATAATATATTAAAACGTAATTTATTACAAAATACGAGTTATTTATATAAGAAGTACAAATAGTTCAGGAGCGTGATAATTGCACAATTTATTTATAATCCAGGTTTACATTTAAGCGAGAGATCATTTTATTTTCATTCTGTTTTCCGGGACTCTAAATAATAATAATAATAATAATAATACTTAGCACCACGTCTTACTACCCGTTAGGACTATACGCTTAAACACCGTACTAATTACGCTAATTGGTTAGGAATTGAGAAGGTTGAGTACAAAGAAGGTGAACCCACATTTGCATGGAGGGAGAGTGGAAAACCATTTAGGAAACATCAGCCCCAGTTCACCCGAGCGAGATTCTTGCCTCGATCTCCCCGTCCTCGGCGGTCTAGCTCAACATGAAACCAGCGCGTTAGCCAACTACGCCACCGAGGCGGGTTCTAAATAATCAAAAGATCGCTTCTATGATCTAGTGAGCAAAGTTCCTGGCTACAGATTTAGAGGTCCCGGGTTCGATTCCCGACGCTTCCATATGTTTCTGTGGAGCAGTAGGCTTAAAATGAGGTCAACTCAGCCTCGTGAGGAGCTACTTGGAAAACGAAGTAGTGGCCCCTGTCATGAAAACTGAGAATTATGGCTGGAGGGTTCGTTGTGCTGACCACATGACACCCTCTAATCTCAAATGTTGGCATGATATTTACCAACAGGTGGTGGCCGTCAGGCCATTATGGCTTGATTGCGGTCTGACACCATAGAGAATCTTATTTTTAAATCAATATATAAAAACACCTTTTTGATGCGTATTTTCAATTAAAAAAGGTAAATAAAATAAATCGTCTAATACTGGTCTCATGCGGCCAAACCAGCTACTTGGAACAATATGATGTGTCTGTCTGTTCTCTTTATGTGTAAAACATTATTTTATCCTTTGTTTACAGGTTATTAAAATAAGTTAATGTTACGGCAATACCCATGCCCATACACTATGAGTTAAACTGTGCAGTTTAACGTTGTAAGATAACTGAACGGAAAACTGAACTGATTGTTATCTGGCAGTGCACAGCTTTCCCACCAGGATCGCAGTTCTATGTTTGTTACTGTGCGAGTGTCTAATATGGTAGATAAAAACAAGGCTGTCGCTTGTTATATACTAGCCGCATAGTTAGCCATAATGCTATCAGTTATCACAAAATAAGAAAACAAAACGTAAAATGTGGAGCTAGAACTGTAGAGATGAAAATTTTGAATGGAAAATTTTCCGCAGTGGCGGCTTGCAGTGGAGGGGTTAAATTGTGGAGGAGACACCTAGAGCCTATTATACTTCAAAATAGAGTGTGTTAAGAGACGAGTGAGATATGAGAAGGGGTTAGGGGAGGTGTAGATAGGAACAATGGAGGATAGGGGTGGAGGTGGGGGGTGGGAGGGTGACAAATTTTGGGCCAACCTTAACATTATTTTAATTGATTTATTGATGACAAAAAATTGAAGTATGATTTATGAGCATAGTGTACCAACAAAGGCTCGCATGCATTTGTTTCCTTACTATTTTTAGCACCACATCTTACCACCCGTTCAATTTGTATGCATGTGTACTAATTACGCTCATGTGTTAGGGGTGAGGAAGGTTGGATTTAGAGGAATTGCGATCGTGAAAGTGGAAAACTATTAGGAAAAACCGATCTCAGTGCAACCGACTGGAATCGAACACCGATCTCCCTGTCATTGGCAGTCTAGGCTATTGCGAGAGTTGCGCGTTAGACCGTGTAGTCACGGAAGCTCGTTTGATGTTTCTGTAATTAACGCCCTCAGGAGAAACTAATCTTATAAACGTTGACATTTGGGATATCTATATCTAGATTAATTTAGTTACATTTAAGTTGAAATTATTTTACAAAAATAATAATTGAAAATTATAGGGAAAATTTTCCGTCTCACATCTCTAGCTAGAAGTGGTTTTGGAAAAGGGATATATATATTATCATACGATGCTCATCTGTTGAAAGAATTACTAGAAACTGGCGTAGAAGTTTATATAAACTATTCGTTGCTTTCTTGCCGATTGGTGGTCCACTTATAGTTGACAAATTCTTGTCGGAAGTTTTCTGGTCGACAAGTAACAGCATCTCATTGTGGTACCAGAGTGATGGGACGTACAGATCGTCGGATGAAATTCCTGATAGTTTTGAGTCATTCACTTTTTTTAATTCTTTCTGAAAAGTTAAACGCAGATTATTATTTTTTTTTCACAGCGCTTTCTCGATAAGCATTTGACTCTGGCACTCTCAGTTTCTCAACAAGGTTGTGTTAAGCCACTGCCCTTTATCTATTGCTGATTTTCAATGTCTCAAAGTTCAGGCAAAGATCAGTAAGCTTCATTAAAAGCTAGGTTCGTCTCTCTTTTGAAAGTTTGATGCACATGAGATGTTTCCGTCGTGATGTTGACAGGAAACTGAGAGAACTGTGGGATTCCCAGAGTGAACTGTGCAGTTCCCTGTGGAAAAGAGCGCCCATTTGCTCAGTTCTAAGGCCTGCGTTATTATATGTACAAACTGCGTAATAGACACAGTTTTTCCTTCAGGTATGACGTCACACTGTAAAATCGGTCAGTTTAACTGATAGGGTATGAACCCCTTTATAAATTCCTACAAGAAAGGATGCGGTTAAACAATAGGCTTGGGCTATTTTTAGCACCGAGCAGGTACCAACCCTCCTTAAATTACAATGTACAACAGGTACCAACATTCCTTAAATAACAATGTACAACAGGTACCAACATTCTTTAAGTAACAACTTACAGCAGGTCCCAACATTTCTTGGATAACAATGTACAACAGGTACCAACATACCTTAAATAACAATGTACAACAGGTACCAACATTCCTTAAATAACAATGTACAACAGGTACCAACATTCCTTAAATAACAATGTACAACAGGTACCAACATTCATAACAACTTACAGCAGGTCCCAACATTTCTTGGATAACAATGTACAACAGGTACCAACATACCTTAAATAACAATGTACAACAGGTTTCAACATTCCTTAAATATCAATGTACAACAGGTACCAACATTACTTAAATAACAATGTACAACAGGTACCAACATTCCTCAAGTAACAAAGTACAGAAAGATGTAAATGTTGCAATCCCAACTAAAATGTTTTCTAAAGTCGCACAAGTTTGTTTAAGATCACAGATTGGAGTCCCGTCTCAAGGCCATGGAGAACAGATTGCGTCTGGAAGAATTGAGGAATCGTTCATACAGCTCCAGGGTTACCCAGGCTGAGACAAATCTGCTTAAGCTTGGTAATCAGGTACTTGCCTGTATGTGTGGAATGGAAGGTTATAATTCAACTCAATTTAATTTTAATAACCAATTAATCTCTAGTGTCAGTAAGGTATCAAAGTAGTTCTTAGTTTGGAAGAGGTGTAGGTAGGCCTCCGTCATGTTTCGTCAATAGCCCATCTTGAGACGGATTAACCGGGGAATTAGATATACGATCACGCCAGAACCAGAAAGCGCATCTAAGTTTGGCTTCATGCAGTATTAACTCTTAAGAAAATAAAAATTGGAATAGCTTAAATAAAAATTAATTTTAAAGTTATAATCTTTAAATTTGTTGTATTTATTGAATTTATATATATATATATATATATATATATATATATATATCATAAACTGACACGTGAGTGTTGTCTATAGTAGTGGTATTCAACCTGGAGTAGGCCTACGCCAAGATATTTTAGGGGGTACCTGATACAATATCTAAAAATGTATAATAAGTTTCTACATGCTCGGTGACCTGGTGGTCTAGGGGTAAGGTGTCAGACTTCTGTGCTGGCGGCCGGGGTTCAATCCTCGGTCCCGGCAAAGATTTATCTGATTACCAAACCCTTCCTTCACCCCTGACAATACATCTTGTGAATGTGGAGAATGCCAGGCCTCCACCGTGGTTCGGATTCCACGTTAAACTGTAGGTCCTCCATTTCATCTCACAATCACCCTACCATGACACATTAGCTTAAGTGCGTACAACCCGAACGGGTAGTAAGACGCGGTGCTAATAATAATAAAAATTATANGTCCCGGCAAAGATTTATCTGATTACCAAACCCTTCCTTCACCCCTGACAATACATCTTGTGAATGTGGAGAATGCCAGGCCTCCACCGTGGTTCGGATTCCACGTTAAACTGTAGGTCCTCCATTTCATCTCACAATCACCCTACCATTACACATTAGCTTAAGTGCGTACAACCCGAACGGGTAGTAAGACGCGGTGCTAATAATAATAAAAATTATATATGTACCGTACATATTAATATGTTTCTCATTAAAAACTTATTATTTTATTTAATCAAGGCTATAGCTCGACAATAATTTCAAGGGTTGTTGGTGGGCACATCCCCCAATTGCCGGAGGCTAACAAAATTATAAATGATAAACAGTTCTAGAAGCTATCTGAAGTGTTTTTTTGGTAACATCACCCCCTAACTGCCGAAGGCTAGGAAAATTTATAAATATTAAACATCTCTAGAAGCTATCTGAAGTGCTTTTATGGTAACAAAGCCCCCTAATTTGTACTTGTATCTTAAATTTGATATTGTTTGAATCATAAATAAAGCCATATATATTTTGTTCATAAATTTGGGGGATTTTAACCCCAAAATCTCCCCTGGCTACGGCCTTGAATATAACATTTTAAATGTAATTGTTTATTTTATAGATATTGTTGTGTATATTTATTTTGTGGATTTTGATGCAGATTATTGAATATGTATAAATTGCACTATTCACCAACAGCTTTGGAGGTACAAAGCTAAAGAGAATTCACATCAGGGGTACGTG
>CABFVX010004926.1:11680-38333 GCA_902151425.1 Timema shepardi
GGGGGGGGGGGGGGGGGGAAGGTTGAATACCGCTGGTATATGGGATCAATTCTAATAGAGGACTCAAATAATCAATTAAGTGAAAAACGGCAACATAGACAAGGTATAATGAGTGCGAGACTTGGTCCCGGGTTCGAATCCCATGTCTAGATTTGTCATTTTTTCACTGAATTGATTTTTGTTGCATTTATTTAAATATGGCAAAATAATTTTACTTGCCTTAATTTCACTGGTTACTTTTTTTTCAAAAGGAGACCACACAAAACCACACCCTGGTGTGGCGTATGGATATGGCTGTATTAGCTAATAAATTATGGATAAGCCAAACTATTATATTTGTTAGTATGGTTATAGCCACATCTATATACCATATTCTTTAAATTGAAAAAACAACAACACCTGAACACGGGAATTGAACCCAGGACCTATGGCTCAATAAACCAATTCTCTTGCCACTAAGCTATCCAGGAATTTTCTCGTAACCAGGGTTATTCTTGACTCACATTTTAAAGCAGAGTCTGTTATGGACGTGTGGAAATTTCAGCTAAATATTAGCGATCAATTAAGATTGCGATGTACCAGGTAATACAACCACCTTTGACTCTGGAGGGTTTTATGCTTAATGTAAGTCCATCACAGAGACTGCCTTAAAATATGAGGGAATAGAGGCCCTGGGCACAGGACGACTCCTGGATAGTTCACTGGCATGAGCATTGGCGTACTAAGTCAAAGGTCCAGGTGTCATTTCTCAATTTTTTAAATATTACCTAATAAAGTTACAATTTGGCCTAGGGGTGAGACGGGCTCTTAATACAATGGATGTCCAACATAGAGTACAACCCCATTGTTGTCCTCCCTGCTCCACCTGGCTCTATTAGCCTACTATAATTATTGGAGAGCATTTCTATATGAATAAATTAAACATAAGTTTCTACAAATCCGCATAGGTGGACACATGGACTAAAAGTCAGGCTCATCTGGTTTGGTTTTCCAAAGACTAGTTTGGTTTCAAATCCCAGCCGGATGTAATGAGCAGAAATTTTACTATATGGTGTCCCAATTTATTTACACGCAAATGCGGGAACATATACCCCTACTCCAATAATGTAGTAAAAATGCTAATAGCTTGGATAGGTTGTAAGGTGCAAATGGAGAGAAAAAATCATACAGATAGCTACTACCTTCAAAAGCAGTAAAGTCTCTGATCCGAACATCAAATTAGCTCCATTTCATTTTTTCCATAGTTTTGGTCTCAGCTTAGAGCAACTTAAACTTTCAATTAACCAATTTAAGTTTCTTCTTTACTAAATAACTTACACTAATCAAAGAATTTACCGTTTTAAAACACCAGAGTTGATCGGACTGTCCATTTTAAGTGGTTGTTTGGAGCTGCTAGGGTAGCTTTTCATTTTTCATTTAGTTGACTGATTTAATTTGCACTTTCTCCACCGAATGATTTATCTCGAACAACCCCAGCATCCGGTCCCCGGCCGTTAATTCATCGCTATGAAAGGGGAAACCTACATTTCACAAATGATACATTTTTCGGCCATGCCGGGAATCGTACCTGACACCTTTAGCTACATGCTACTGACTGACCTAAGGTGTCAGATGCTTAGGTAACGGATATATTGCCAATCAGATGTTGCGTTTAGGTTAAATATTGATAACACTTTTAACTTACACGAGTTTGGTGTTAACTGGAACAGAAATGTATATATAGGTTCATAGGAAATAATGTTTGTTTGTGTTTATATATATATACAAAGTGCTCCTGGGTTGAACGGCTAAGTTTGGGAAGTGGAAATGGATCAAAAAACTAATTCAAAATTTATTTAGGAGATTTGCTCGTTTTAGCTTCCTTTTCTCGCAAACAGCAAAAAACCACATTAAAACATGTTTTTTTGCAGAGGCCCTTGGAAATAGCTTATTATTAATTTTCCTGGAAGATGAATCAGTCGTGCTGGACCTGTGGCTTGGCCTCCACGTTCACCTGATTTAACAACATCAGATTTTTTTTTGCATGGGGATCTCTCAAGCAAGGGGTGTATGAAGTGCCTGTTAATGACCCTCAATCATTAAGACAAAGGAGAACGTAATTGTGCGAAGACACGACAGCCCCACGATGCTGGTTCTATTCGTCTGTTCGTCATTGATAGATGCAATGCTTGTCTCCATGGTGGAGGCCGTCAATTTGAACAAAATAAATAGATAAAATATTTTATTTATTACCTACCTTTCTTGTTTTTATTTAGTTTTTTGCTTTTTGCGTGAAGATAAAGTTAAAACGAGCAATTATACTATATAAATTTTGAGTTGGTTTTTAGATCCACTACCACTTCGCAAAGTTAAGCCGTCCAACCCGAGAACAGCCTGTATATATAGTACTAGTAAACCTAATTTAAAATCTGACATTTTTCACCCTGAAAAGTCCAAAAATCCACATATTATGGTTGATTATTAAAAACTAAATGCCCGGGAAATAAAAGATGGTATAGGAGCGTAGAATATATATTTGTTAAGATGGTGGTGTTATTTAATAAGGAGGCTCTTGTCATTTGTATTTACCTATAATCCATTCACGGTAGGAATTACTCTCTGAAAGGTCATTTTTCCTACCAATACCCTACTAAATAATAGATTTCTAGTAGGGAAAAATACCTTTCAAAGAACAATTCCTACGCTGAACAGACTCTACTTCCCTGTCTGTACCACCCAGGAACTTTTTAAGTCTACTTGGTTGCTGGCGCTTGTGAGTTTCTGCTCGAACTATTCTAGTGCCTTAAAATGTGTTATCTTACCTCTAGCTCGATATCCTGGATGCCTTCGTTGGCGCTCTGATGAAGCAGCAGCGGCAACAGCCTGAAGTGAATCTGACGAGACAACAGGGTCTCTCTTCACTGAACGCCGCCGGCATCTCGCCCTGTGTTCCTGATACACACTTCCCTGTGTTTGTTCCTTCAGGACCCCCCAAACAGTTTCCTCTCGTGTTCCCCAAGAATCTACACGACATGATCCAGAACATTCGAGAAGAGGTATAGGTGCTATGATCGCCCTCTAAAGACCACAATACTGGAATGTAATAACATATGTGTCCATAAAATAGATCGATATTCCGCAAACGTTGTGCCGCGGTGGTGAACTACACTGAACATCATCTCTGAGGTAACTGTATGAATATTAATGGGAAACAGCCTTGTCATTCTCTTGTTTTCATGTGGTCAATCTTCCCTTAAACTTAAGGCAAGTTTCGCAACGCTAGTTCTTTGAATATCCCAGCAGCACCTCTTACCTCAGCACACCTCCTTCAGGAATAACTGAAAGTGAGGAGATCTGGCCACAGCTAACAAAGAGAGAGAGAGAGAGACAAGATAAAGCTCTTACCTATAATACCTGCAGTTCCCTCAGAGGTGAAATTGGGTGTAGTTGTAACGTACTGCCACAGCCCAAAGCGCCACGAATCACTGTTCAATAAGAACACGAATAAAGTTGGTACCAACCTCAGTGGCCAAATGGTCTAAGGTGTTACTCTCGTTATAGACTGGTTTGCGGAAGATAAGATTAAGGTTCGAATCCCAGTCGGGTCTATTGAGGGTGGGTTTTCCTGAATGGTTTTCCACTCTAGTTACACGCAAATACGGTTACACTTACTCTCAATTCTACCTTAATCCTTCCTATGTCATTAGTATAAAGATGCTTATAGTCTGGACGGCTACCAAGACTTTCACAAAACTGAAGTCATATTTTCATAAGTCAAGTCATGTGAACTTCAAATTTCACTTTTGCTAAACAGTATTTATATTTAATATGAACCATTATTGACCTATTAGGATTTTACAAGGCAGGGACTAAGAACTTCCATTCTTTTGAGATGGTGGTACTGCCTTTTCGAATATTTGGTCAACAATAATGATTTAATTATGTATCTTCATCATTTTAAAACGATTTTACTCTCTCAAATGACGTGTATTTTAGTTATTATTATTGTTATTATTATTATTATTATTATTATTATTATTATTAGTAGTAGTAGTAGTATTAGCACCGCGTCTTACTACCCGTTCGGGTTACACGCACTTACGCTAATGTGTATGGTAGGGTGATTGTGAGATGAAATGGAGGACCTACAGTTTAACGTGGAATCCGAACCACGGTGGAGGCCTGGCATTCCCCACATTCACAAGATGTCTTGTCAGAGGTGAAGGAAGGGTTTAGTAATCAGATAAATCTGTGCCGGAACCGAGGATTGAACCCCGGCTGCCAGCATAGAAGTCTGACACCTTACCCCTAGACCACCAGGTCACCTGTATTTTAGTTAATTTAAATTAAAAATCGTTAATTTTTAAAGCATAATGATAGAAAATTAATCGCTCTTATCGATATCTATTTATCTCTGGTCAGCTAACATAGTCTGGAAAATGTTCTTATACTGTACATGAAGAGAGCGGGCTTAGGAGGAATCCGTGAAGTGACGTGTGGCCTTTCAACGGCAAAAGGCCCTCCCTCCACTCTTGTTCTAAGCCAGTGGCTCACAACCTTTTTCAGAATGACAATCCTCCCCTCCCATCCCCCACCCCGTGGTAGATAATCAAATTCCCACGGTCCCCTCTATTTTTTGCTATAGTTACAAGAAATTACAGCAAATTGGTACTAGAAATACCCTGAAAATTAGTGTGATTGTTGGCACAGTTTGGTTTTCATCAGTTCCACAAATCGCGCTCCACTTCTGGCCGACAACGATATTTAGTTTTTATGAAAGTCAAAGTTGAAGATTCAGTGATGTTTCACGTGGCCACAATGGTAGATTAGGAGGGTATAAAGGAGAAGGGGGGCGAATCCAAGGCTTCCGGACTTGAAAATATACACGTGTATGCGCATTAGCATCTTAATTTTTGATTCATCACCTCATTTTTTTTACAGCTGTAGGCAATGTTGCCAATACGGCAAGAAATAATTGTCTTCATTACTTTGAAAAAGTGATTAAAATATAAATATTTTCAATTTTTAGCTGATTTAAAAAAAACGTTATTTATTAATTGGTCCATGCCCCCCATATAAGCTGTTCGCACCCCCCAAGTTGGTAACCACTGTTCTGAACTGTCCTTTCTACCTCTTTCTCACTGGAGTGACGCATGGAACTACTGTTTTATTTTCATCGCAAGGATCTTTTGGAAAACCAATAAAAACAAATTGTTGTTAGAATAAAGTTACAATATTATTAATAATATTTTTAAGGTATTGATAATATCTATAAGTATTAACTGTTGCAGATCGCATGACTTGACGTTTGAATTCATGATAGTATATCTAGTAACAATAGAGGGGATCATGACTTGACGTTTGAATGCGTGAAAGTAGATCTAGTAACAAGAGAGGGGATCATGACTTGACGTTTGAATGCGTGAGTGAGAATAGATCTAGTAACAAGAGAGGGGATCATGACTTGACGTTTGAATGCGTGAGAGTAGATCTAGTAACAAGAGAGGGGATATTGACTTGACGTTTGAATGCGTGAGAGTAGATCTAGTAACAAGAGAGGGGATCATGACTTGACGTTTGAATGCGAGAAAGTAGATCTAGTAACAAGAGAGGGAATCATGACTTGACGTTTGAATGCGTGAAAGTAGATCTAGTAACAAGAGAGGGGATCATGACTTGACGTTTGAATGCGTGAAAGTAGATCTAGTAACAAGAGAGGGGATCATCGAATACTTGAGGTGATACGGGATTGGAGAAACATTGGATTCAAGATTAGAACTTTTTGCTTTTGTTTTTACGTATGCTTTAAACATTTTAAATTTGAATTGGTATTAAAATTTCTAATATTGCTTGTTGGTTCATCCCCGACATTTATAGGGAAATCTTAACAACTAGACCACAGACTATGATTTTAAAACTTAACTGAATGTGTGAATAATTAATGCATTTTAGAAAACATTGTTAATATTTAGTTTATGTATCTACTTTCTATCATTCTGTTATAATCCTATTTCCGCTTATATTCATACTTTTTTCCCAGATTTGGATTTGAATTCTAGAGTCTGGAATCGAAGGTAAAATACAGATTGGGATTCTTAAAATAGAAGGTTCAACCAATTTCTATTATGTAATAGTTTTTCTCGTTGTCCTATCAAAGTTAGACTGTACATACCGTTGTACTTCTGTCACAGATCATGATGGCTGGTGAAGACATGAAAGATAGGCCTGCATCATCTATCAAAGAAGATGACGTCATGAAACCGATAAAATGAGGACCCACTCTCAGCCCCCCTCCACCATAATCGGCAATTGTCTTAATTTATATATAGCTATTTGGATTGTGAAATTAAAAGTTTGTCCCATCATAATAATCACGATAAGAGTTGGTTATTACTATTTTTAAGAGATAAAGCTGGTCATTATTTTCCTTAAAGAGCCCGTCTCACACTACAGATAACACCTGACTAAAGCTTGAACCAGACGTCTTAAGAGCCCATCCCACACCACGGATAACACCTGACTAAAGCTTGAACCAGACAGTCTTAAGAGCCCATCCCACACCACGGATAACACCTGACTAAAGCTTGAACCAGGCGTCTTAAGAGCCCATCCCACACCACGGATAACACATGACTAAAGCTTGAACCAGGCGTCTTAAGAGCCCATTACACATCACGGATAACACATGACTTAAGTATGTAATACAGCTCAAACCAGACGTTTTAAGAGCACATCTCACACCACGGATAACACCAGGCTAAAGCTTGAACCGGATGTCTTAAGAACCCATCTTACACACACGGATAACACCTGACTAAAGCTTGAACCGGATGTCTTAAGAACCCATCTTACACCACGGATAACACCTGACTAAAGTTTGAACCAGACGTCTTAAGAACCCATCTTACACCACGGATAACACCTGACTAAAGCTTGAACCAGACGTCTTAAGAGCCCATCCCACACCACGGATAACACCTGACTAATGCTTGAACCGGACGTCTTAAGAACCCATCTTACACCACGGATAACACCTGACTAAAGCTTGAACCAGACGTCTTAAGAGCACATCTCACACCACGGATAACACCTGACTAAAGCTTGAACCAGACGTCTTAAGAGCCCATTCCACACCACGGATAACACATGACTAAAGCTTGAACCAGACGTTTTAAGAGCACATCTCACACCACGGATAACACCAGGCTAAAGCTTGAACCGGATGTCTTAAGAACCCATCTTACACCACGGGTAACACCAGATTAAAGCTCAAACCAGACGTCTTAAGAGCCCATCTCACACCACGGATATTACCAGACTAAGGCTTGAACCAGACGTCTTAAGAACCCATCTTACACCATGGCCATGAGATTCTCTCTTAAAATCTTACATCATATTTTAGTATGTAAATATTTTACCCCTCAGGCTACGGCCAAACTTACAAGCTATCGCCGCGACAAAAACGCCGCCTGGACGTTGAGTAACGTTATTTGTATATGATATCCAGAGTCGTCGCTGGGCTGTAGTCGCGTTGTAAGATCACCATCATTATATATCACAAGGCATTGCTTACTGTCTTCCAAATGGTCGCGGCGCTTTTGTCGTAGAGACTAAGTTGTAACAGTGGCCGTAGCGTACCTGTATGGATTCGAGCTGGGAGCACTTTTCTCTGTCCGCATGTGAGAAGGAAGTGATTAAATGAGAGTCCTTGGTCAAAACTAGACATTGTTTGTGGGATCAACTGAGCTGATGAATAAATTACATGGGGTTACGAATAAAGAATATAATTATAAACAATCAGCGGAAAATATAGATCACGAAATTTTATGTCCGTGAGCTAGATAGTAGAGCAATACCTCCTTGGCTTCCTTAACTCATATTAACAGTATAAAACCTGCTTCGGTGGCCACGTGGTCTAAAGCGCTACTCTCGTAGTAGACTAGACTGCTGATGACGGGGAGGTCGAAGCTCGAATCTCGGTTCAGTGTACTGAAGGTAGTGTTTCCAAATTGGTTTTACAATCTCCCTCCACGCAATTGCGGGTGCACTTACTTAGTATATAATCTTCCTAATCACTAGAACTATTAGCGTAATTAGTACAGAAGCGTATAACCCAAATGGGTAGTAACACATGGGGATAAAAAAAATGAGCATAAAAACCCCGCATAATAAGTCTCAAAGTCTAAGCTAAGCCATCGATGGGAAACAGATTTTTCAAAATTAGCCAAATAGGAAGTGAAATTCATCACACCATGTAAAATTTGTGAAATTAGGTTGCTTGATCGAACATTTAACGTAACAACCACTGTTTGAACAAGTTTATTCAAAATATGTATAGTACACTTTGACTTCTGAATTACAAATGTCTCAGGCACATATGATAAAAATTTCTCAGATTGAAAATGTAAGACAAATTAAGGGTGTTACATTGCAGAGCATTGCAGACGTTTAGAAATCCCTAAATATTTACTAAGTTGTTTGATGTTTCTAAATATTGTTTTCAATTAAATGTATGCGAAAGCTATCAGCATGTTTCTGGCCAGTTAAAAAGTTTATAAATTTTGAATTTAAAGTTTAAAAAAATGCAACGACGCTTTACGCTTTTATATACTTCTGATCTAGCCTTTCTCTATCAAATAAAGTTATATTTTTATAGGGTCACAACAGAATATTTTAAAATAATGTGGGATTGTTATATAGGGTATTATGTAAGCTAATAATTTATGTAAGCTATCACAACAACAAAATTATTAAAACACTTAAAATTAATATTTAAACATTTCAACTGGCCTAGATTTTGGTGAAAATATTCTAAAATATCAAATCACTTCATAAATAATCCGAGATTTCTAAAAGTCTGCAAAGCTACTTAGTGCTCTTCTATCACTAATCCTTTTTTCTGACAAGTTGCAGAAACATTGTATGAATATCTGAAAGATATGAAGGAAATGTCAAGTTTCGACCAACCCACGCCCTCAGGAAAAAGTTTATTTCACTGTGCTGGCTGACAAACTCACATTCACCACACTTTTATGGACAATTCGCTATCCTCAGGTTTAATGCATCACTTTTGTGTTGGACTGTGCTGCGGTGATGTGGAGATCGGGGTTTGAATAGAGATCGAGTGTATCTGAGAATTGTTAATTTTTTTCATAAATGGTCTTCCACGTAAATGCGGGTACATTTCCTCTAAAATCTCCCTTTCTGGTTCCTAGTGTAATTAGTGTAGTCGTGTAACCCGGACAGTTACTAAGACGTGGTGAAAAAAAATGAATCTGTCTTCGTCAAGAAGCTTAAACGTAATTTATTGTGCATAAAATGTAAAGGAATGCCTGGATCAAGATCAACTTAACGTTACGTAATGTAACGTTCACTTGATGTTCACTTAACGTAAAGGAACAACATATATGATCGGTATTTACGTAACGTCATTTAAAAACTTGAGAAAAAATCACAGCCAATACATTTAGACTGTTTGAAAACAAAATGTTAATTAAAATTTGACCCAAATATTTAGTGTTGATTTTGTTGCAAATACATGCAATAAAAGCTTTACAGTTTACTGGATATATAAAATAAAGTGTAAGAAGAGATTATTACGTTTTATAGTTCGTGAGATGTGGACAAACTAAACCGAAGAAGTGGTCTGCATTCTAAGCCTGTAAGAATCCATAATTTTCAATTTCGAACCTAACCTGAATCTTGGATAGCTTACTCGAATCGAATTCGAATCGAAACTTGTGCCTAAAATATATTCGAGTCAACCCCGTATTGCATCGCATGCTAAATTTATTTTATCGAATCGAATTCTAGTCGAATCCCATGTTTAAAAACAATTGAACAAATCTTTAATTTTTAAAATATGTTCAAATCCTAAGAAAATTATTTATTTTATGCTTGTTATGATAAAATTTCAAATCAAATCTGTGTTGAATATTTTACTATGCTAAGATTATGAATCCAATCCAATAATAAAAAATTAATACAAATATATTGTTAAACATCTCAGACACATTTTAGGTTTATTTAAAAAATGTAATAAATAACAATAATCATCAAAATAAAGATCACACAACTTTTTTTAATAATAATAAATAGGTTGATTAATAACTACTATTAGGGTGGGGCTAGATACGTTTTTAAATACAAGTTATTCACTGCCACAAACAACTATCACCCACGTGATTCCTTTACGACCTAGAACCCAAGATAATTTCTCTCCACTCTATCACGCAACTGGATTCTGGTGTGATTGTATTGATTTGTTAAGCAAGTTTGAATTATAGACTCGAATTTTGAGATAAACCCATCAATTTCTAAACTAAGATTTATTTAAATTAAGAATTTTGAATCTGAATCTTAGTTAGATTCGAAATTTCAAAAGTTCCTTAGGCTTAATTAAAAAAAAAAGTACTAAATAGTCGTGTTAACGTTGTTCGCAACATGATTGGCTGACAGATACACGTGGTAGGTACACTTCACTCAAAGTTCACGTAACGTGAAAGTTCTCTCCTGGACAGCACTTAAAAAGTCAACGTTAATTTAACAGCATAGGATGGCTTCCATTTAAAAAAATACGAGGGTAGCCTTTACGTTACGTGAACATTAGGCTGATCGTGAGCCCGGCGTAAAGTTTTGCGAACGACATCAATCTACTCGTATTTTGAAGAGGTTTTGCATATGTTTGGCGCCCAAAATTTTAGACAGAGTCGAAAGTTCTAACCAAACCACCTTTACCACGCGTGGCAGTCCTCACGGTTAATGGGAGACAGAGATTAAGCGATAGCGACGGGAATAAAGAGTGAAACAGAAAAGAGATACAAAAAAGAACAATATAATATGCAGTAAAGGGGCCTCTCGGTTCTATTTTCTGTCTCGAGCCTTCGTCTTGCCGGTCCGCCCCTGATTGAAGAAGTGGTTTTCAAGAAAGGGTTTCGCTAGGTTAAGTGCGATAAGTCAGTTATATTATGGGCATGAAAAAATAGTGTTGTTTTTCCTTATCTAGTTGTATGTTAAATTTTGGGGCTCAATATCACCTCGTGTTTGTCTCAATTTACTATACCTCTAGAGTTAAGGGTCTCAGGTTTGATTTCCAGATGACCTAAAAAAATTATCTTCTGTGAAATGTGAGTTTCCTCTTTAACAGTGATGCAACCCGTTTCGGTGGCCGCATGGTTTAAGGCGTCACTCTCGCAATAGACTAGATTGCCGATGATTGGGAGATTAGGGCTCGATCCCGGTCGGGTGTAATGAGGGTGGTTTTTCCTAAATAATTATTTTCCAATCTCGCTGCACGTTAACTTCCTTTTAATTCAAATTTCCTCACCCGTAACACATTAGCGTAATTAGTACATAAGCGTATAAACTGAACAGGTAGTAAGTAGTAAGATGTGGTGCTAAAAAAATATGAATTATCGGCCGGGGGGATGGGTGTTGGGTCTGTTCTCGATTTAAGCTACTTTATAAGTCTTGAGTTGATATAATCAGTCGGTTCAGAAAATGCACGCTAAATACCTAAAGTAAGGAATATACCTTTGCGGTAATTTGTTGATAAAGATGTGAATCATTCATCAAAACGTCACTGGTTTTTAAAATTTATCATATAGAGAAAGTATTGAAATCGTGAAAATGTCCTACTTCCATTTTATATTTTATGTGCCCACCCCCTCCCCCCGACCCAAAACAGGGGGCTTAGAATGATGTATGTCTGTACTAGAGGCTATAGCCGAAACGGTTTGATGGATTCCGTTCAAATTTTGATACTTGTAAGTTACATGCTTGAGGTAAAATCGTGATATTTATTTTGGCTCAAAAATTAAGTGTGGTTTATAAATGACATGGTTTTGGAAATTCAAAAAGTTTCAAAAGTTGTTTTAACGAATTTATTAAAAATTGATATCTAGGGAATGTTTTACATGATAAATAATACTGTATACTTGATTTGTGGAAGGAAATTGATGTAAATAAATTTTATTTACGATTGATTTTTGAAAATTAGAAATTTTAAAATATTGTCATGACACTTTTGTTTAAAAAAATGTTTTAGGGAATAAATAAATGTATATGTTTATTTTTCGAAAACTGCACATTGCGGTTTTGTTCAAAATGTTTATTTTTGGAGTGTTTTAGTGTCCATTATAAATAACAATGTATACAAAGATTGTATTTTCATGAGTCACAAGCTATGTGAGAAAGTATACTATATCATGTGCCGTACCATTTTTTATTATTATTGAAGACAATACCTCCAGAGAATATAATCCGTGATGGAACTCTGGCTTTTAATGCGTTCATCCAGCGTGTTGGAGCACTGTCATCTTTGCCGCTTACTACTTGATATTTCCTAATATTTTCCCAATTTAATTGATCATTTTTTCACTTTTATTTGCTATTGTTGAAAACTAATATAATTTCAGTATATTCAAGCAAATTACCCGTTTTTCGCACGGGATATGTTTTGTAATACGACCACGCTTTTCCCCCTTGACTATCTTTATCCAAAGAATGTTATGTAAATAGAGCAATAATACTATTAATGGTTACGATCCAGTTTTGCATTTTCAGGCTTCCCATAGTTTAGGAACAAGTGCTCTAAATGGGCTGAAAACTAGTGTTTTATTGAGGGAATTTTCTTTCGAGATGGCGGTTATTTCTAATATATATCAAAGAACCTTTCAAAGTTGGTCCAATTAAAATGAGATAAGCAGAAGCTGAGTTATATGTTAAATGCGTTTGGTAGTCGCCAGATTGAAACAAAATGGCTGATGTTAATTTTAACTATATTTATATGTTAAATGGACGTCTGAGTTACGTCTATACTAAATTTTGGAATAATAATAAATTATGTTGATTTTTTGCGAGGAAATATATTTCCTAGTCTGTAAAGTGTGATTTTGAATTGAACAAACATATTAAATGGTTGATACATACATTTTAAAAATATTTTAGTAAAAATGATAGCACCGTGTCTTACTACCCGTTTGGGTTGTATGCTTTTTAAATATCTTAGTAATAAATAGATTTGGGCATTTGTAAAAAAAAGTAAAAATTGTACACTTACGTACAAATGTGTATGCTTTCCTCAAACCTGTCCACGATTTTTGTTGTATTATACAAGGCCGTAGTCAGGGGGGATTTTACTAACAAAATATATATCGCCTTATTTATGGTTCAAACAATATCAAAATTAAGGTAGAGGTACAAATTAGGGGGCTGTGTTACCATAAAAAAAACTTCGGAGAGCTTTTAGAGGTGTTTAATATCTAGAATTGTTCTTAGCCTTCGGCAGTTAGAGAGCTATGTTACCATAAAATACACTTCAGATAGCTTCTAGAACTGTTTATCATTTAGAATTTTTTCTAACTTTCCGGAATTTGGGAGCTGTATTCAGCAAATATCCCCCTTTCCCCCCGCCACCACCAAAATTATTGCGTTGACTCTTTAGTATGAAATATTAAATAAATATAATAGGATTTGGATAGTAAGTGGCTTTTATAAAATACAAACTTTGTGCTGTTAACATTCATGACAATTTAATGTAATAATAGTAATAGAGCACCACATCTTACTACCCGTTTGGTTTATGCGCTTAAGCACTAATTATTCTAATAGGTCAGAAATTTGGACGGTTGAATATAAAGGAAGGGAGACGGCATTTGCGTGGAGGGAAAGTGGAAAACTATTTAGGAAAAATAACCCCAGTTCACCCGAGCAAGATACGAACCTCAATCTCCCCGTTCTCGGCAGTCTAGCTCAACATGAAACTAGCATGTTAGCTAACTACACAATCGAGGCGGGTAATTTAATGTATTTATTATTATTATTATTATTATTATTATTATTATTATTATTATTATTAGCACCGCGTCTTAGTACCCGTTAGGGTTGTACGCACTTACGCTCATGTGTAATGGTAGCGATCCGAACCACGGTGTAGGTCTGGCATTCCACACATTCACAAGTTGTGATTAATACTCGTCTTGTCAGAGGTGAAGGAAGGGTTTGGCACTCAGATAAATCTTTGCCAGGACCGAGGATTGAACCCCGGACTCCCAGCACGGAAGTCCGACACCTTACCCCTAGACCGCCAAGTCACCCAATTTAATGTAGTTTTAGTGTTATTTAATTAGGAGTGTGTGAAGCTTAGACACCCACAATAGCCTTCGTATTTTCGAAATATATCAACGTAAGAAAAAAGGTTTTTAAATCTCTCACTATATATGAGATATTTCAACATAAACTCATTTTTAGAACATCTACTAAGCATGTTAACAGCGACTAATGATTGAATGACAGACATAACGCAAGCATATAAAAAATGTATGTGTCAGCATAAAAAAATGTAGTGTGCCCAACTTATATTTTTCTGTATACTTTTCTCTTTAGATAGATGGATTGATGCACTTGGATAATTTAAGAATTAAAAGTAGAGTTATGTGACAAAATAAACCTTATCTTCGGCTTCAACTTCGACTTTGTTTCACATGTTTCAAACTTCGCTTTGCATTTTTTTAAATTAATAATAATAATATTTAGCACCACGTGTTACTACCCGTTCGGGTTATACGCTTTAAGTACTAATTACTCTAATGGATTAGGAATAGGGAAGGTTGAATTAGAGGAAGTGAACCTGCATTTGTGTGGAGGGAGAGTGGAAAACCATTTAGGAACCCCACCCCCCAGTTCACCCGACCGAGATTCGAACCTCGATCTCCCCGTCCTCAGCAGTCGAGCAGCTCAACACGACTAACGCGTTAGCCAACTACGCCACCGAGGCGGGTTTTTAAAAATTAAACTTGGCACATCCCCTGACGTATGAATACGTCAAAATAGAAATAGTAACTTTTTTTTTCCAACCGTCATATAAGGAAGGCGCTTTTTACAAAAATCGGGACATTACATACGAACAGAAAAAAAAAATTGTTGGGTTCTCGAGCCGCGACTATAACGTAGCATCGTCACAGGTAGAGCTCGACGTCTGGAGGCGGCGGCGCGGCGCATCTCAGGGTGGCACACATTCCACACTCCACTCCGCTTAACATCTCAAAAAAACAGATATTTTTAGATCATGTCGAGAGAGGTTTGTTGGACTCGGCCCTGCCTGCTGTTTTTACTGCCCCCCTGTCCCCCTTTCCCGACCAGAGAATCTCTGGCTAAGAGCACCGGGAGCGGAGAGGAAGCAACAATCAGACAGTAGTTGCCTCCGCGGGGACACGTCTTGCGAGGGGGGGTCACAGGGGGGCGTTGCCTCATTATGTTCGACTTGCGTGTGACACGGATCAAGCTGCGTGTACGTATAAGTTTGGTTGTGCTTTCTACGGCTACAAACATGGAGAATAACAATATATCCGTTTTAAAATAATCATCTTTAGGGCTGGTTTTTTTCTCTCTCCTGCAAGACTCGTTCGCACGTATTGTTTTAAATAAGGGGGTTTTAAGATGGCCGACTGAAAGGTGAAAAAAGTGAACACACGAATGCTGGTAAGATATCGGTTTTGTTTTAGAGGCTGTACACTCCGTTTACCCTGCATGGGAGCAGTCTTACCTTGACGGATTACATTATGAAGCTATTATACAGGATATACCTACCATAGTGGAATGATGCAAGGTAAGCGGGCTACTATACAGGGTAAACGAAGGGAACATTATCCCGTTATATTCGTTAGAGAACACTAGACTTAAGTAATAAGAGCGCATCAGTGGCGTGGTGTGAGGTGTTGCTATTGTAAGTAAGGTTAGTTTAATCTGGACCTGAGAATTGTTTTCTTTTTTCGTCACCACGTCTCATTGCCCCTTCGGGCTATACCCATATACTTTAATTATGATTATATGTTTGGGAGGAGGGAGGCTGAATTTAGAGGAAGTATACCTGCATTTGCGTGTGGAACAGTAGAAAACAATTTAGGGGGAAAACCCCCCTCAGTACACCCAACCGGGATTTTAGCCTCGCCCTCGTCATAGACAGTTTGGGCTACCACGAGAGTGATTCCTTAGACCATTTGGCCACCGAAATGAGTCTTAGAGGAAATGTAAGCGCATTTGCGTGGAGGGAAGAGTGAGAAACCATTTGGGGGCTGGAGGGGAGGACTAAGTACACACAGCCGGCATTTGACCCCCGAATTTCCCATCCCTATAAACGAGACAAAATTAGCTATGCACTTAGACCGCGTGCCCATCGACGTGGGTTGAGAATATTTGTTCTCGTCCCTCAGTAGAACACTCATTGGCCGGGTATCAAAGGAAATATTCGGAATAGTTCAGGAAGTATGTGACGTGCCACTGAGTTTTATTGATGAGGAACTCTTTTTTGATAATGGTAAGGGCCGGTACACCATAAACCACGTAATGCTGTTGAGAATGGGAACTGGGAGATCTAATGTATATTTGGTGTTTAATGAGGGATCTCTAATGTCTACATGGTGTTACATGAGGGATCTCTAATGTCTACATGGTGTTACATGGAGGATCTATAATGTCTACATTGTGTTACATGAGAGGATATATAATGTCTACATGGTGTTACATGGAGGATCTCTAATGTCTACATGGTGTTACATGGAGGATCTCTAATGTCTACATTGTGTTACATGAGATGATATCTAATGTCTACATTGTGCTACATGAGAGGATATTTAATGTCTACATGGTGTTATATGGGGATCTCTAATGTCTACATGGTGTTACATGAGAGGATATCTAATGTCTACATGGTGTTACATGAAGGATCTCTAATGTCTACATGGTGTTACATGGAGGATCTATAATGTCTACATTGTGTTACATGAGATGATATCTAATGTCTACATTGTGCTACATGAGAGGATATTTAATGTCTACATGGTGTTACATGGGGATCTCTAAAGGATATCTAATGTCTACATTGTGTTACATGAGAGGATATCTAATGTCTACATGGTGTTACATGAGAGGATATCTAATGTCTACATGGTGTTACATGGGGATCTCTAATGTCTACATTGTGTTACATGAGGGCTCTCTAATGTCTACATGGTGTTACATGGGGGATATTTAATGTCTACATTGTGTTACATGAGAGGATATCTAATGTCTACATGGTGTTACATGAGAGGATATCTAATATCTACATGGTGTTACATGGGGGATCTCTAATGTCTACATGGTGTTACATGGGGGATCTCTAATGTCTACATGGTGTTACATGGAGGATCTCTAATGTCTACATTGTGTTACATGAGAGGATATCTAATGTCTACATGGTGTTACATGGGGGAGGTTGGGTACATCAAAGTGCTACGCCGTGCTGTATTTACAGGAGGGCTCAAGGGTCTATAGTTCAGGCCACCAAAATTGGAAGGGCGGCAAATAAAAATAAATGTTTTTTTTACTGTTGTAATAATTTACCTTTAAGTGTTGGCAAAGTTAAAATAATAATATATTGGTGTATAGCTTGAAAACATTTGGTTTTATAAAAATATATTTCAAGTAAAAGATGTTTATTGTAAATAGATCCACATGTATGCAATTATAAATTATTTCATATCTCAAAGACTTACTGAGATAAAATTAAAAATTAGAATTCACGCGTCAGACCAGAACCCTTAAAGTCATTTTGACGAAAAGTTGAGCTTAGCCATTTGGTTTTTAATATTGATCAAAGCCTAGAAATGAAATGTAATCAAAATCGTTAAAGCCGATTTTGATAAAATTGATTTTTTCTCTTTTCGCCCTTAAGGAAACTACCCTTAATTTTAGGGTTGGATATCCAATCCATAAATTCCTCGGGTAAACCTATTAAAACCCAATATACCAAGCTTCGGTCCAATCGGTAAAATAGTTTAGGCTCCAGCCCGAAATACAAACTGACAGACGTCATTGCGAAAATCACTTTTTAGGGTTCAGGGAGTCATGAGACGTCGACATCCATCAACATTTCAGGCTAGATTTTTTTACAGTCGCAATACTTTACCTTTAATAGTGTTCAAAAATCATATTCTGAAAATTGAAAAATGAATATGATATCTATGAGGGACTATCCCCACTAAAATGCATTAACAATAGTTTCGGCTATTTGTTTCATTAGTGTTCAAAAAGTTAAAAAATATATATTTTTGCGTATAGCTAAAAGTTATTGGTTTTATAAAATGTGTTGCGAATAAAATAGTTGTATTATAAATAGATCTACTTATTTACAATGATAAGTAATTTCATATCTCAGATAGTTTCGGATATATTATAAAAAGTGAGAATTTACGCATCAGACCGCATCCCTTAATGTCATTTTGCCGAAATATTGAGAGTAGCCATTTTGTTTAGAATATTTATAAATGTTTTGAAATGAAATTTAATCAAAATCGTTAGAGCCAATTTTGAGAAAATCTGCTTTTTCTCTTTTTGCCCTTGAGTAAACTACCCTTAATTTTAAGGTTATATACACAATTCCAAACAATCCTTGGGGCAACTATACTAAAACCATAGATACCAAGTTTTAGGCCGATCGGTTAAATAGTTTATGGTCTAGTTGGAGGTACAGACAGACAGACAGAAATTCAAAAACCACTTTTTCTGATTCGGGGGGTCATGAAACGTCGAGATTCATCAAAATCTCGAGTTCGATTTCTTTGAAGATCACAATAATTTCTCTACCTGCAAGATAGCGAGAAAGTAAAAAACTCTTAATATAGAAAAAGTTAACATTATTCATCTCTTTGCTATCCCACAGACAAAACATTTTTATAAACACATACTCTACTTCACCATGGTGATTGAATTTTATTTTATTTCAACACAAAGGTTTGCCGGGATGGGGTATAAGGGGGTGCTAGACCACTAAAAGCCAGCAGCTGAATAGAAGCTGCGTTTTTTTTGTGATAATTACAATCAAAGTCAATTGTATGGATAAGCTACATGCAGGGTTATATTTTACCTGAGTCTCTTATCACTATCATTTATATACGACTCAACTTCTCTGGATGATGTTTAGTCTATAGTTAACACAGGACTGGGTTGTGAGGGTTGGGGAGGAGGGGGGATGGGGGAATGGTGGCAAGACCTGTGTAGCACCTAGGCAGAAAAAATATAAATCCGCCACTGGTGCTATATAACACAAATCTTATACTAATATTCTAGTGCTATTCTAGTGCTGAAAATATATTATTATTGTTCATGTTTTCACTACTAATAAACATATTTATACAGTATGATTTTAAGTAGGTAAACTGCTATTTTAAAACTGGAAACTCATGTTACCAAATTGGCGGAAAAAAAAACAACTACAATTACAGGCAGCGAGAACAAGGAAAACCTGGAAAAGTCAGTGAATCGTTTGAAAGCGGGAAAATGTCAAGGAATTTAATTAAAAGTAAGAAAAATCAGGGAATTTAAATACCTGCCTTAAAAACTATTATTATTATTATTAGTACCACGTCTTACTACCCGTTCGGTTTATGCGCACTTGTGCTAATGTGTAATGGTAGGGTGATTGTGAGATCAAATGGAGGACCTACAGTTTAACGTGGAATCCGAACCACGGTGGAGGCCTGGCATTCCCCACACTCACAAGTTGTGATTAATACACGTCTTGTCAGAGGTGAAGGAAGGGTATGGTAATCACTAATCAGATAAATCTGTGCCGAGACCGGGGATTGAATCCCGGACCCCCAACACAGAAGTCTGGCAACTTAACCCTGGACCACCAGGTCACCCTCTCCTTAAAAAAAACATCTGGGGCGTACTCAAGATTTCACTTCGGGGTGTGATAGAACTTCAAACCAAGAAATTCAACAAATGGTTATATATTAATCAGGAAAATCTATATCTACACACACACCTCCCACAATGACTACATAAATCTAACAATATACTAGCCAGAGGAACCAACATGACACAAATTGTTCCTGCTCCTGTCCGATAGACTAGTCCATGTGGACCTTACAGTTTACACAAATACTAGCCAGAGGAACAAACACGACACAAATACAACACAAATTGTTCCTGCTCCTGTCCGCTAGACTAGTCCATGTGGACCTTACAGTTTACGCAAATACTAGCCAGAGGAACAAACACGACACAAATACAACACAAATTGTTCCTGCTACTGTCCGCTAGACTAGTCCATGTGGACCTTACAGTTTACACAAATACTAGCCAGAGGAACAAAGATGACACAAATACAACACAAATTGTTCCTGCTCCTGTCCGCTAGACTAGTCCATGTGGACCTTACAGTTTACACAAATACTAGCCAGAAGGAACAAACACGACACAAATACAACACAGATTGTTCCTGCTCCCGTCCGCTAGACTAGTCCATGTGGACCTTACAGTTTACACAAATACTAGCCAGAGGAATAAACACGACACAAATACAACACAAATTGTTCTGCTCCGGTCCGCTGGACTAGTCCATGTGGACCTTACAGTTTACTCAAGTATTAACCGAGGAGGTTTCTCCGCCATTTCGTCTAATACCATATCAATGTTTATGTCTATGTTTATGTCTATGTTCTATGTACATACATAAGCGTCAGTCAATCAAGCACAAGCTATTGATACAGAATAATCTGCTATATTTATAATCAATTTTCAATGTCGATATTACGATATTATATTGGTGTGCACGTACAGGAACATTGTGTGAAGCTTGTGTTTTCTCTTGTTGGTAGATAATGCTTTGGATCATTTTGGAGGGAAGGGGGAGGGAAGGGGGAGGAAAGGGGATATATCCTTCTCACCTCACTCCCTTCTGAGTACGCCCCTTAAAAACATTAATTTAGTACTCAAACACTAAAACAAAAGTGAAATACACTTAACACCTAAAACACTCCTTTATATTTTTTTAAAACTTTTAAAAAGGTGTATGTTTAGCAGCTGCCAGTGTCTTACAAAATGATCAATTTAATAAACGAAAAAATCAATCTGAAAAGAGTAGTCAGGAAAAATTGTGCCCGGTAAATCTGGAAAATTCTGGGAACTTTCAAATAAAAGCTATGTAACCACCTTGTGATGTAAGTAAGTGTTGCGAGATTATGACTTAGCGAGTTTTATCGCATTTCCAAACTAGGGACTTTGAAATGTGTATTTTCCAACCATACAGGCAAAGAGGATACAAATGTATCTGTCTACATCTTCGCCTCAGTCCAACAAATGTATAGGGAAAAAGATTATTTGGGTATTTATACATTTATAAAATGTCGATGGTATTTTAAAATATTTTATTTGAGATAAATTACTAAACATGATGCAAACCAAGAAAATATTACATACAAAATGAGAAAAAAGGATCAAATGAAACCTATACAAAGTTTCAACAACCAGGAGATCGTGAACAAAATGTATTTCTAAATGAGCATAGTCTGTGACCAAAAAAAATGACATGTCATCAAAATCCGGTTCCTGTTAATAATGTAATTAAGTTTGTTTTTTCCCACTACTTTTAAAGGAGAAAACTACCCTCAGTACGTCAGACCAAAATTCGAACCTCAGATCTACCTCTCAGTGGCAATCCGGTCTAACACAGGATTGTCACGTTAGACCATGCGACCATCGATGCGGGTAGCTATAGTGGTTAATATGAATTTCGTTTTCGAACATAGTATTTAATAATTTGTGTAACAGACCAGTTTGGTAAAAATCCCAAGAATGGAGGTACTCCTATTCAAAGGAGATCAATACATTAAAAAATATCGTAGCTCAATAAAGTATCTTCAATCGTTAGTGTAAATATGTGGATATCCCGGACGGTTAGTAAGCAATATACGGTACATACATAAAAGTGAATTTATACATTTTGTTTAATATTTTATTATTATTTGTATATAGCTTGACCTTTCTAAACCGACTGATTGTATAAACACACGACTAACCGGATACTTGGTATAGTAATCCAACTAATATTTGGGTTTCGGGTTCGATTCCCGTTCATGCCATGGTTATTTTCCTGAAAGGGGAACAACCCCAACGGTCACCGACCGGGTTTTGGTTGATTAGGCTTAAGCTAGGTTTAAGTATTTCCACCGGTTCCACACCCTAAATTCACTAGCACCCCCACCCCATCTCATCTGGATATGGAAAGAACCACCCTGATAAGTCTGTACGGTTAGTATATTCGGATGGTCCGTGGGCAATGGTTCATTAGTACTGGAAAATCTTTCCACTACTGGGCTATGAATGATGTAAGCTAGATTGTATATGTATTTTATATCATAACTTTACATCCATTACTGTTTCCAGTCTTTGATATGGGTTAGTTTTTTATTTAAGTTATATATTCTCCCCTACAGGTTTGCTAGGCCTGTCGTAGCTTCATATGACTTATGATCTAACTCAAGACTAGAACAGGCACAACACCCAGTACTCGGCCATGCCGGGAATCGAACCCGGGACCCTTATCTCAGTAGACATACACTAGCCCTATGGCTTCTTTGGTGTTGACTGACAGCTGACGGCTTTGAAAAGCTACCAGACCAAATTATGTATCCCTACGCCGAGCCATATGATCTTCAAAAACATATGTTTATCAGCTGTCACTTCTGGCAGTCAAAATTTAGGTATATACCTAAATGTTGACTGTCAGAAGTCATCTGTGAGCTGTCAGTCAGCACCAAAGAAGCCACGGGGCTACTGTACATGCTATCGACTGAGCTAAGGTGTCGGAAAATGTCAGAGTTAAAATCCCATTATTATTGTGTCTGATTCAAACTCACGAGGCTGTGGGTTCATATCCGACTGACTACTTTTTTGACGCTTATTCCTCTCACGTGGCTATTTCCATTCTTCTCCCACCTGTGTTGATCCGCTATCCATCATTTCTACCTTCGACCGATTCCTATTCTCCGACGACCTTGGGCTAAGTGTGTCAATTGAATGCAAGCATGCAGCTCATTTTCATGTGTGTAGAAATGGTGAGTGTGTTTAGCAACACCATTCACCATATTCATAAGATCGTATAGCACAGAGGTTCTCAACCGGAGGGTCCGAAAAGAGTCCTGTGGGGGTCATCAATACAAATCTGTAGTTTTTGAGATAAAGGGCAAAGTAAATTTGAAGCAAATGACACAATGACAGAGTGAATATTTCATAGTATAGATATTAGTCTATTTATATTTTCTATTATTATTTTATGAAATTGGAGTATCCTCTTTTTATTATGATGAAGTGACGCCGGCAGACAGAAAGTTGTATCTGTGCTAGAATTAAATATGATTAGGAACCACCCATAGCCCTTTTCCTTTCAAGCAACAAGTGAATCTTATCAGGAGAGTTCCCTGACAGGCCACTAATTGTACCCTCCAGATTCAGCAAGTCTGATCAGAGGTTCAACAAGCCTGGCCAGAGGTTCAGAAAGCCTGGCCAGAAGTTCAGCAAGCCTACCAGAGGTTCAGCAAGCCTGACCAAAGGTTCATCAAGCCTGACTATAAAAGGATACACACATGAGGTGACCATGACCTCTAATGCGATCCGTGGGATCCGTCGCAAGAAGTCGACTTTGTCCGAGGTGAAGGTGGCCGTCGTTGGAGCACCCGCCGTGGGAAAGAGTGGTTAGTACCTAATAATCTCGTTTACTTTGACGTATAACTGTCATATACTATTCTATTACCAGAATCCTCCTGTAACTTAGGGGTCATCCATAAAAAAACCAACCTCTTATTCCTGTTGATACGGGGGTAAGGGGGAGGAGAAAGCTCTAATATCAACATGGTGTTACCTGGGGGAATATGGCACGCCACAGTGTTACGTAGAACAGACCATTATGATGTTGAAAAAAATATTGTTTTTCATGTTTTTAAGATAAATGTATATTTGGTGTTACATGGGGGCAGTTGGGGTTTAAAAGGTAAGTAAAGCATTACGTGGTTTATGGATGACCACTTGGTGTGTGGAGGCTAAGGAAATGTTTACATGTTAAAATGAATTAAAGTAACTAAATACCTTTTAGAGGATATTTTATCAACCAATTATAGCTACACTATTTGATTAGGCCATAGGTTATAATGACAATTTATGCTAATTACTGTTAATTTGAAACTATTCTTATATAGAAAAACTAGTTAAAATGTTTGCAAGTATTTAATTTGACTAAAATCCATTCAAGTTTTCTTTTTAGAGTAATGTTAATTAATATAAATCAAGCTCCTTGTTTTGTACTACCGTCCGATTTATTTAATCCTTTAAAAATTGAGTAGCGTCCATTGATTAGTTAATATTGAGACGATCGATATCATCTCACATGGTAGTACTGTGTTTGATCTTAGCTTAGTTCAAATGGAATTGTACAAAAACACATTTTGAACATTTAACGCGGTTCTTATAAATCACAGAAACAAAGTCACTATAGTTCCTTGTTACTTAAAACAGGCGTACGGATTTGTTGTTCAACGCCTTTTATTTTCCACAACAATTGTTTGACCAATTTATATTTCAATATAATTTATGCTATTTTAAATGTGTTGTTATTATTACTAGGTGTGTGTTAAGTCAATTCTAAGTGAACTCATATTGACTATTGGCCTATGAAATGTTATCGAAACCAAATCTAAGTTCGAATATTTTTATAAGTTGTTTTATACTTGAAAATAATTTATGGACTAAATGAACTTGGAAAATCTTTTATTGGACGATAGTTTTAATATTTTGTTTTATTATAATAACTTAAGCGATTATCACAGCTTACAATTCAATTAATTCAGACCCGTTTTAGTGGACGAATGGTCCAAGGCGTCATTCTCGTGTTGGACTGGCCTTCTGATGATGAGGTTTGAATAACAGTCGAGTTTAATGAGTATGTTTTGTACTACATTATTTCCGAATTTACTTCCACGCAAATGCGGGTAGATTACCTCTAAAATTCTCCCTTCCTCATCCCTATCCCATTAGATTAATTATAATATAATATGCGTATAACCGGAACAGGTAGTAAATTACTTCTGATTTTTTCCCATCTGAATATTGATTATTAGAATGGAGGATGTTCAACAGGAAACTCCACTGTACTGAATTCAATTCAATTGTTGGAGTCTCGCGGTAGACATCCCGTTTGTAAAAGCTCAGATTGGCTATAATAGACCAATGATTGAGTATTTTAGCTGTCAATATGTTTACTGACAAAGTTTCATAATTGTTGAATCCGGAATATTTTTCGAAGCTAAGTCGAAGTTTAAAAGCTGCGCGCACACATAACTATAAAATGTTACCTTTATACAACCAAACTATATATTATTACCAATCATGCCCGAAATTTCTCTATGTTTGGGAAAATAAATACTTCACATATCTCAAACTATGAAAATCTCGACTAATAGTGATCAAAACCAAAACTGAGACTTTCCTAGTGTCGTTTTTTTCTCTTCAAACTACAGATTTTGAAATATTTGGCAGAAAGGGGTATATTAATATAAGACATATTTGGGGTGTCATAAGGCCCCCCTTAAAAAGGTTTAGCTGCTCCCCTGTAAGTACAGTATATACTTCGTATATAATCCAGGGTTGAAAATAGAACTGGTAATGACGCAGAAAATGGCGATGTTAATGACGTCCGCGTGGTTCTTGTTTCTTCATGGAAACGGGACAAGTGATACTCGCCACATTTTCTCGCCAGAAAAACAGCGTAGGATCAATGTGTCTGTTTTATTTAAGAGTTCCTCTCACCCCATGAATAACAGCTGACTTAGGTAGGTATTAGGCCGGGTTTACACATGCCGTTTTTCGATGCCCATTGCTGTGGTAGGGCCGTTGATATTTACCCTTGTTCCCACATACTGCGAAGCCGCAGTGTGTTAGACCTCCCCCTGACCAAGTCTCGTCTTGACAACCAGTAGTCTGTATATTCCTGTGCTTTCGTTTGAACTGCAGTTATGAACGCGTAAAGAGAACGCTTAGTTGCAGTGTGCATGGCATGAACCACGGCCAGTAAGAAGATTCTGGGTGTATCCGTACAACAAAGCGAGAGAAGCCTTTCCAAGGAAGACAATTCTTCCCATTTTCCCACAAGTCCTCCTGCTACATCCAACCAGCACTTTTATCTTTCCTTGAGGTCCTTAAAAAGGTTGTGACTTTTGTTCCAAAGCGGGGGTTTATCTTGTACTAATGCTATTAGTGTATCACAATCCATGGCGAAAAATATTGGTTAAAAAAACTTGTTGAAAAGAAAAATGTATGGGAGATGGGTCACCGACGGCCGTCTAGAGTAGAGATGGGAAAAACAGTGATTTTACGATATCAGTGAATACAGTGACTGTGATTTTAAAATATCGGTGATTTATACCAGTGATTTTCCACTGTTAGTATTTAGCTGCTGTCCGAGTAGGCGCTTACAATCGAGTATCAAGTAGGAGTATGGAGTATTTCTGAGTACTGGGTATTTACTATTTACTCGAATAATCCCATGACATTCGGTTGTCGGTTGGAACTTGAAAGGAGAACTAATTACTTGGAAGTTTGGCGGCTTGCAATGGAATTCGATACTTAAAGACTTAACATAAGCTCTTTCTGTCGGAACTCGGCACTGACATTGACATTATTGACATACAGCTACCTAATCTCCGGGTTTCGTGTTGCCTGACTAATGTACAGTCAATACAAAAGTATGCGTTTTAAGAAGTTTAATACAACTGAAAAATAGAGAAATAAAATGTTATTTAGTATTTTATAGTGAAATGTTATGTAATTTGGGCAAAATTAGTGGTCCAACAAACATTAT
>CABFVX010004926.1:45764-57781 GCA_902151425.1 Timema shepardi
CTTCTGCCAAATACTTTGAAGTTGTTCCTTTTCACAAGAAACAATGCAGTAGATATTTTAACAAGAAAGGTGGTATAAAAATATATTTTAGGGGTAAAATCCTTTTCAGATCGTTTCTAAGAAACGCGTGCTTCTTCATGGATGAATCTTAAAAGGATACTCTACTTATATTACTTTAAAGAAAAATTACCTTCATCCATGACTTTTTACATAATTTAGATTAATCCAAATCAATATCATTACAATGGATAAGAGGAAGTATTAACCAGGACTTCAAAGGATACATGAAGTCTCCCGGTACATCAGTAAAAAGTATCCCACTACCTTTTTTTTTATAATTTTCAAAGCACTAAGTCTAAGTACTCTCTTGCGTCATTTATATTACTGGGCCAATTTTCACATACATCAAATAATTCAAAATCTAGTCCACGTACGAGCATAACACTTTTGAGGGAATGTTTTCAATGTCGATCAACGAATGACGGTTCAAACTTACTTGTTGCATCAATATTGACCAATGTCCAATCCACTAGACCACAAACAAAAGGCATACGTCCAAATCTAATTGAGTTTAGTAAATACGTGAGAGCAGCTACCTGGTCAACGTACAACATCCTCAAGAAGGGTATCGTTTGTTTCATTGACCACTCTTTTCACATTTATACATACTTTATTTTTCGAAACTCCACGCATGTCACCCACTGGCTCAGCCAAGAATCGTTTGTGAGGGGGGTTTAGTTTCACTGACCAACTAAGCGGGGTCCATTGGTTTATCACGCGGGAAAATTTGAAATATTAAGTAATGCAAAACGCAAATTCATCAAATAAATACAATAGTATCCAAAATAATTTAAAATCCATAAAAATTGTCATAATTCTCCAATTATTATGACTATTGTTTTTATGAACAAATTTGTATTCATGCATACTGCTAGAATATACAAACATGCACGTTTCAATAAATTGTATTTTGGAAATTTGATTTGTAAAATTATTTTATGAGCTAAAATCTGAAAATTCAAATAACCAACTTGTACTAACTCTTAACTCACAAAATCACTTTTGTAATAATTATTCACTTTAGTCTTATGTTAATTTTCCTTGGCTTCATAGAAACTTCATTGAGAACTTTATCCTCCCCGGGTGGAAATATCATATCTGGTCAGAATTGATGTATATCTGGGCCAAATTTTAGCCAGATCTGGGGCAAATCTGGCATTCCCCGATCTGGCCAATTCCACTTCTGGGCCAGATCTGGCATTTTTCCACATGAGTCCATTACTGACACCTCTAGATGTATGTACATGAAACTCATTTTTAAGTCTGTAATTTGTAGAGTTCCTCATGTATGATTTCAACAGCTTTAGCGACGAGAAAGAGGTAGGTGGGTAGCAAGGTCTAGGGGGCGGGGGGGTTCAACCATGACCCCCCCTTTAGCTGCGCCAGTGATGTCACCGATACAATGGGACTGCACACCACTATCTAACCCGTATAGTGCAATCTGAAATTGTTGCTTGGGGGTCAGTGCTTGGTTCCTTGGAGTAGGCTGTTCTAAAAAATATTGGTAATAATATCAAGTACACAGCAAATGTTTCATAGTTTAACCTAAAACTCTTTCGTTGAACACATAAGTTTGCTACATATGGTTGTAGCTGGTTCTTTGCCTGAACATTCTAGGATGGTGAATTTTCACTTGCTCTTCGTCACTAGGTACTTATTCGAATCATGAATATATATATATATATATATATTGTTAGATTTAATTACTACAACAAAGTTTATCTAACACTTGTTTCAACAATAGAACTAAGAATCGCTCGCTGTAAAAAAGGTCTAAGTCAAAAACAAGTAATTTCCATAATTCTCTGCAAAAAGGGCTTCAGTCAATAACTATAAACCTTTCTGCAGGTTATATGCAAATGATGCCGTATTAATGGCTGAGAATGAAAATGACTTGCATAATTCATTAAATCGTTTGAATATGGTAACAGGTAGAGAGGATCTTCGTTTAAATGTCTTCAAAACTACTTTTGATAAGGACGGATCAGGAAATGATTGTCATCTTAGTATAAATGGAAAACTGTTAGAACAAGTGACTTATTTTGTGTATCTGGGCAGAATGTTCTGTAAAAATGGAAGGATAGATGGCGAAATCGACAGACGTGTGATTGATTGTATCTCAGAGAGTAGTTAGATGTATGTGGACTATTGCAAAGAATTAAATAGTATCGAAAGAGGCAAATATGGTAATGTATAAAAGTGTGTTAACGCCAACATTGTTTTATGGATGTGAAGCGTGGGTTTGTCGGGAGAAACACAAGAGCAGGGCGTTACGTCTTATGTTGATTAGCCATGTTGAGAGGATGAGTGTGGATCGAGGGACGAAGTAAATATATGAAGGTAGAGTGTATGAATCAAAAGGAGGTGGTAGGCCATGTAAGACGTGGTTAAATGTTGTAGACAAATGTGTGAAAAGGAAAAACATTAAAGGGTTTTAAGAATAAAAGAGCATGTATGACTGTGTATGAATGTTGTTGGAACGAAGGGCGTATGCAAGGCTAGGGAAGTGTGGAGAAAGTTAGTGAGGATGGATTAAATAAGGAATTGTGATGGGTTTTTTTTAGCTATATGCGCAGTTTCTTGTGTGTCCCGTAGGGAAACGGCGTGATTAGGTATATATTTATGTAATTTTGAAAATTAACTGTCTTTGACTTAAGTCCTTTCTGCACAGAGTGATTATAAGTATAAATAGGCACAATATACTCGTGAAATATGACTAATAATTTTGGTTGATTGTATTATTCTTGCAGCTTTATGAAATAGTTAGATAACTATGCTAATAAATTTAACTCATAGTTTGGGGCCGTTCACTAATAGCTAATCATATTTTCCCATATTTTTATGAAACAGAATACTAATAATTTCAACCAATAGTAGACCCCCTATTAGTTTATCGCTAATAATATTAGAGAAAACACTTTAAGAAAGAGGGACCAGTATAACTAATTTATTATCTATCATTCATTGTCTATAATTGATTGAGTTTAATTAGTATTATGGGAATAGGATATTACACTTTAAGCAGATGTTTCTCCTTTCATTTAATTTACCAAAGATGAGCTAGCCTTTTAGAGGGAATAAACGCCTTATTTGCGTGAAGTGAGATATAATAAGAAAACCATTCACAGTAAACCTACCCACTCAGGGTTCGAATCCAACTTCTTCTTCGCCGGCACACCAAAACTAAACGAGGTCGATGCGGGTCTCGGCGCGCAGTCAACCAACAGAGCACTCAAGGAAGGTTTGTAGCTGTTGCTGACGTTCGTAAAACAAGCAAGGAGTGAGTGTGAGTAAACATCCATCACTACAAAGCGATGGTCTACTCCATCACACTGAGCTTGTGAACACCCCACCCCCGTTCTCTCCACCAGATTATACACCCGCGGGCGATGACCCAAGACCACGCGTCCAACTGTGAGAGCCCTATTCCCCATGGGGGTGTTAATCTGCAAACACCAACATCAGACCCGCTTCAGTGGCCGCATAGTATAAGGCATCATTCTAGTGCTATACTGGCCTGCTGAATATGGAGATATCGGGATTTGAATCCCGGTCTGGTCTACTGAGGGTGTTTTCCTATAATGGTTCCCCACTCTCGTTTCCACGTAAATTCGGGTGGATTACCTCTAAAATGCTTCCTTCCTCATCTCTGTTCCATTAGAGTAGTTATTATATTATGCGTATAATAATAATAATAATAATATTTAGCACCGCGTCTTACTACCCGTTCGGGTTATACGCTTTAAGTAATAATTACGCTAATGGATTAGGAATTGGGCAGGATGAATTAGAGGAAGTGAACCCGCATTTGCGTGAAGGAAGAGTGGAAAACTATTTAGGAAAAACCACCCCCAGTTCACCCGACCAAGATTCGAACCTCGATCTCCCCGTCCTCAGCAGTCGAGCTTCAACACGACAAGCGCGTTAGCCAACTACGCCACCGAGGGGGGTATTATGCGTATAAGTTGAACAGGTAGTAAGACGCGGCGATAAAAAAAAACTATCTAAGAATTGCTGGTCGCTTGGTCTAAGAAGTCGACATTGTGATAGACTGAACTGCCTATAAAGAAGAGGTCGTTGATTTTAATTGCGGGTGGTGACACGGGCTGAAGGTGCCAAGAGATATTTGAGAGGTATCAAAGGGTGCCTCCTTTGCATAAAGGTTGAGAAACAATGCTCTACACAGTGGCGTAACCCAAGGTGTCACCCCCATGGATCTCCTCCCATACCAGATCATATTCTTAGTAATATGTTTTGTACTATTGTTGCTTGTAAATAGTAATTCTCGCATATCACTAAAAGTAATGACAATAGTAGTGACATAAACAGCTTGCAAAATTAAAATTACACCTTTAAATTACAATATCATACGCATAAGTGAACTGTATTTACATTTACATCGATTCATGTGACCAAAGTGATAATTTAGTGGGAACACAATATAATTCGAAGTAAAAACATCAAAATTACGTACGTTCATTTTAACTCGCTAAACTTCATCGTTGCATGAGATACATTAAAATATATATATATATTCGTATAATTAATAACGGCCCAAATAATATAGAAAATGTATACCAAATGCATATTGTAATATACCCAAAATATTGTAGCTAAAATACCATAAAATTCTACAAAATCAGCGTCTGTAAAAACACCAGCAGCAACGAAAGCAACAGCGCGTGGAGACGAAATTTGAAGCGACATTTTAATTGGATAATAAAGATAACTCCTACTGGAGCGCGTGCGCATTAGAAGGGTCAAAAAGTATATTAGCATAGAGTTGTATTTGTAGGTATATTGAAACAATACATGTAAGTTGTGCTTACGAAAGAGTTTTTGTTGTTTTACCTAACTGCAGGGATCTTTTTTCATTAATAAATTACTCTACCCACAATCTGTATAGACAGTCACTTTAGTGTCACCAGATGCGGTCTGCAGCCCCCATTACCCTCTCCACACACCCCTAATGACGCCACTGGCTCGATACCAGTGGTTGTCAACCTTTTTATTTTAGTTCACGACACACTAATATTTGTGGTAAGTCCTCGCGGCACGCTGAACGTGTAAGTTGGCGACACTACGGAAGACTCAGGCGCGTTATGCAGTTTTTATAGCAAAACTTTTTGTTGGCCAAAACCAATCAAATATTATTCCTGTAGAAATATAGAATTTTATTTTGTTCACATGGTGATACCAAAAGGTGGTGAATATTTGGCCATGAACATAGCGGTATTTGATGACAAAAACTTTTTTTAAATGAGACAAATTTGTCATTAAATTCCAGGACACACTCGACAAATATTCAAGAATTGTTGATATCGCCATGTGAACAAAATCAAACGCTTATGTTTCTACTGAAGAAATATTTGATTTGTTTTGAGCAAAAAATGTTTTGTTATAAAAACTGCAAAAGCACTTACCATTTCCAGCTTCCCCTACATCCCCACATTAACATACATTCATAAATACTACTGAAGCTATATTTCAGTGTAAGCTGAAGAGAATTATTGGATTAAATATCCAAGATATCATATTTGTTAATTACGGTTATAGCCGCATCTAAATATCGTATTATTTAAATTAAAAGATGACAAGTGGACACAGGAATCAAACCAGGGACTTACTATACCAAAGGTCCCGGGTTTGATTCACGTGTTCAGGTCTAATTTTTCAATTCAAAGAATATAAAGGGAGGTAATCATATTTTTGTACTAGTAAATGTAATCCCGAGGCCATTTCAGCTGCACTTATGTCTCGTCTACAGCCTGTAGCAACCGCTTCTCGTAAGACGTGTTGTGTTTGTTTCTGCAACGACTGTCCCCAATGAAGTGTCGAGAGACGTAATTTCAACATCATCAAGGTCATATTAAAGTTTACAGATAAGAATTAAACATATTCAAGTTAGTGTATAGAAAAGTCATAAGCTTATTATTATTAAATTGAAAATACAATACCTTTTAAGTACACAATTTATATTTAAGATGTATATGTAATATTGTATAGTTCCTAAATTTAGTTTGCTACTTTAAAACCAAGTACTAACTTAATTACTTTAGTTGAATACAGTAGTGGGCCTTTATTTGTTTATGATTGGTTGAACGTAATCCAACGCAACTACGTAAACGCAAAAGATCGACAATTTTCATCATCTTCCGGCAAAGCGAATCCGACATGCAACTGCGTTCGCGTGTGCTAATTGACTTTTCACACTCACCGACATGTCGTCATCGTGTCGGCGGAGTGTCGTCGTACGCGCCGACATGTCGGTGGAGTATCGTCGTACGCGCTGACATGTCGTCATCGTGTCGTCGTAGGCGCCGACATGTCGGTGGAGTGTCGTCGTACGCTCCGACATGTCGGTGGAGTATCGTCGTACGCGCTGACATGTCGGTGGAGTGTCGTCGTACGCGCCGACATGTCGTCGGTGGAGTGTCGTCGTACGCTCCGACATGTCGGTGGAGTGTCGTCGCCCCAGTAGAGCCGGCCGACAGTTTGCCACATACTACTATTATAACCGGGTGCACCCAAAACGGTTGTCTTTTATTCACAAGCCTTCGTCTCTTGCTTCTTAAATATAAAGAATAAAGCAAATATTATTTGTTAAGTGCAGTCATTCTGACCATTACTGTATCAAGGACTGGACACGTCGTGGTAGCGCCAGGAGTGGGCTTAAACAAAACCGGAGTCTCTCATATCNCTCCCCGGGCCGTCACTAAAATGTGTCCTCGTGGAGTCGGATCGGTGTCGGTAAATGTGAAAACGCCCATTGTAGGCCGACAATCTTTATTAGAGTCAGGGTCTGACTGATTGTAGACAAGCCTTTATCAATGATAATGTCGCTGTTGAGTCCACTTAAATATCAGTTTCTACTTTCTGCTCACATGACCAGAAATACTTCTAAATTGTTGGGAGACTATTTTTGAAATAATTTATTGAAGTTTGAATACCATCATATATGTTCACAAATTGCGTATTCTGGGCACCCTCAGACCTACTCACGGAAACTTTTGACTAAAATCTAACAAGCCTTCCAGGAATATAGTCCGGTGGCCCGGTCCACCCTCTGAGGATAGCCCGGACGGGCAATACGACGAAATGCCATTCAAAAAGAGATGTTAGGGGTCATCCCGAAATTACGTAACGTCGTTGAGAGGTAGGCCTGAGCTCTAATGTCTACGTGGTGTTACATGGGTGAGTACATCACAGTGTTATGTAACACAGCGCTTGTACTTTAAACTGAAAAAAGACACCTGAACACGGGAATCGAACCCAGGATCTTTGGCTTAGTGCACCAATTCTCTAATCAACGAGCTATTGGCAGCATAAAGTCAACTACCAAGTCAAAGTTGACTGTGTTATCTGATATCTCGTTATCTTAATAAAATCACACATTTGTAGCCAACTATTTCCGCACGTCCATCATAGACTCTGCCTTCAAATATGAGTAAAGAATGGCCCCAAGCATGGGAATATTCCTGAATAGCTCAGTGGTTAGAGCATTGGCGTACTAAGCCAAAGATCCCGGCTTCGATTCCCGTGTCGAGGTGTCATTTTTCAATGTAAAGAATATGATATCTAGATGCGGCTATAATCGTAATTAATAAAAATAATTTATATTCAGGATTTAAAAATTATTCTAATAGTATTAAATCTGAGTCGCCCTTTTAGATTATTAAAAGCTTCCCTATGAAATAATTACATTCACACCTACTGTTAAAAGTTACGTAACACATAATGGAGGTGTAAAAAAAAGGCATTACGTGGTTTATGGATGACCCCTTAGTCCTATAACCACGGCTCTGTTATGGCGTAACGAGATGGCGCGTTGCCCTGGTTTGAAAACAAACTCTCGAGATTCATGGAAAAGTCTGATGCACTGACTCACCGAGAACGAGGTCAGTAAACTGCGACTTTTGTTCTATTCTGACCATAACTTAAGGCATTCTGTTTGTTTTCAAGGACATCCACAACACTTGCCAAAAGGAGCCTTGGCTACCTACATTACTTAGTGATAGTTTCGAGGAGTAACTTTTATGTTTATATTTATATGTCGGCCAAGGTGAAATAGCTTTTAACCAGGAGATTTTATTTTAGCGTCACTTTATGTTCATAGGGAAAGCCATAAATATTGTTAGGATATTATAGAGACCTTGAAAAGTATCTATAACAACTACTATACGCAACCTGGACAAATATTTACCAGTGTCGAAAGAATTTACTTGTCCGCCCCAGGGAAGACCAAAGAATTCAAGAGGCTCAGGGCAATATCATTTTGAGGCCTCCTTTCCACATAAAATAATTAACTTGATTTATGTTATTTAATAATTTTTATTAACAGAATATTTCAACTGTACACTTTGTTTACCCTGGAGTGTAGCTGTCTTACCTTGACAGGTCATTTGGTTTAGCGATGATGATGATGATGATGATGATTTCCACACACGTTCCTAACAAACTTTGCCTCAAACTACAGTCGAACTTGGATAGTTAGAACTTATATAATTTGAATTCGTGTTTAATTCGAACTTTTCCCTTGGTCCTTTGAACCTTCAATTAAAACAGGGTGACCTGGCGATCTAGGGGTAAGGTGTCGGACTTATATGCAGGCGGCCGAGGTTCAATCCTCGGTCCCGGCACAGATTTATCTGATTACCAAACCCTTCCTTCACCTCTGACAAGACATCTTGTGAAAAACTGTAGGTCCTTCATTTCATCTCACAATCACCCTACCAGTACACATTAGCGTAAGTGCGTATAACCCGAACGGGTAGTAAGACGAGGTGCTAATAATAATATTAAAACAGTGTTAGAAAATCTCATGTATTCTAACTTATTTTGTTTAATTCGAAGTAAAATTATCTCGAAGATGATGAAAAAAAAAACTGAAATCTTTCAGAACATTCTCTCTGGTGCTTACAATGGTAATAATGGAGAGGTTAAAACTGACATTCTCCGGGCTGGCCGAATGTGTAACAGTGCGTGGGACCAAGTGACACAAAACACTATTGCCAACTGCTTTTGATAAGAAGGTTTCTGCCACAACAATGGTGAAGAGTAAAATGAAGCCGTAGAGATCATACCCTCTGTGTACAACTGGAAAGATGCATACATTTTGGCAGATGTTATGATCAATAGAAATGACAGTGCATCTTCAGATGAAGAAGGGTAACAGATGGAACTTCCAGAGAAGCTGATCCCAACATCTACACAGGCCATGTACCCCATCGAATAGTTGAAACGGTTTATTGAGCGACAGCACTATGTAAGCCCCTCTATTCTCCAGACGTTGAATAAACTAGAGGAGTTTACTATAACTCAAAATATTAACTCCAAAAAATCATCTAAAATGTATAAATAAAAAAAAACTGTAAATACAGTTCTGCACTGTACATATTTCTATGGAAAATCTAATAATAAAATTATACATATACACCACTGTATTTTAGTTCACTCAATTTAGGTTTGAAGTTATTTTTCTAGCTCAAATAAAGACTTACCTAATTCAATTTTTTCTAGTGGTCCCTTCAGCTTCGAATTAGCCAAGTTTGACTGTATGAGAGAATAATGAATGACTCTTGATCTTGGAATGATCCTGGATAACTCTGTGGCAGATCATTGACGCAACAAGCCAAAGGTCCCATGTTTGATTCTCGTATCCAAGTGTAATATTCCAACCAATTCAAATTAATTAAATGTGATCACTTTCATTCGGGCATTTCCGTACACCTTGTGTGTTGATATTAATTATCTCTTCAATCTGTACCACAGTACAGCATTTTTTTGAATGGAGGGAGTGTGGAAAATAATTTAGGAAAACCCAGCCTCAGTACACTTGGCCAGGATTCTAATCCCAATCATCTTCGTCATCAACAGTTCTGTCTATTTTAAGTATGACACTTTTTAGACTAGTCAACCACCAAAGAGAGTAACTCTTTTATTAGTACAATTTCACATGTTTTTTTGATATTGATTAATTTACATTAAATTTTTTCTTTAAATATTTTACAGATAGATAATATAATATGAATTTAATTAGTATATATATTTTGATTTATATACATATATATTGATATATATTAGTATGAGATACTATAGAGTAAGTGCACCTTCATTAGGCTGGAGAGAGCATGGAGAGACACTCCAAATCACCAAGTGGCTCTAGCCTAGATTTGAAACCCAATCTTTGAATTAAAGGCAAATAAGTGTTCAATTAATTATATTATATGTGTATTCTTGTCCTTTTAGCATTGACTGTACGTTTCTTAACGAAGAGATACATCGGGGAGTACGACCATCAGTCAGGCAAGTCATAATAATTCATTCTTTGATTAGGGCCTATGTCTTTTTAGCACACCTTAAACACATGTAAGACATGTTTAAAGTTAACGTTTAATTAGTTTTAATAATAAAACCTCGCCAATGCAGGTATTTGAGGTTTAACTCTTGACCTCCAATGTCAGAACTAGGCCAATTAGCCCCTCAACTAAACCTGATGGTGAAATAAACTATTCTTTACTTGCCAAAAGAATCTTGTGTAATATTAATTTGATATACTTACACTAATTATGACATACTTCCTTCAAAAACCTTTGTTTTAAACAACTGGTTTTCAATTATGATTGTGTGCCCACTCATTTGTTAACACTTACCTCAGATAAACCATTGGTTAAGTTTTATTTAATTAATTAAAACTAGATATGGGTTGAATCCAATATTCCTCAAATCCTAGTGTTAAATTTTCTTTCCAATTTCAAATTTCAATTTCTGAATCTTTAAAAATGAACCATTTTAGTTAAAGGGTAAGTATTAAAAATTGACTTTAAAAAAAGTTGTTTAAGCCTTTCTATTATTGACAAGACATTTTTCTAGTCATATTTATTGCATGATAAACAATAAAGAAAACCCTTTTTTAGTAAATTTAAATTAGATTAACTTAGGAGTAAAAATAAATGGTAAGGAAGAATCGCAAATACTTTTTCATATTGTGTATTTTAGCTCCAAAGATAAGTTTCAAAAATAGGTTTTGAGTAAAGCTACCGTTAAGTATGTTTTCCTCATAAGAAACAAACACATTATATTGTTAATCACAATAAACACTCTTTATGTCTACATTTTAAACCAAATTGTTAAAATATATTTAACAAATTTCAATTTTTTCAAAAATTTGTTTTGGATAAATAGATATATATTAGTACTGATAGGTAGCAAGGGACTATATTATACTATTTTGAACCAAATCATTAAAACTATTTAAAAAAAAAATAATCAAATTTTGCTAAAATCAGTCACTAGTCAACTACAGTAGTCTCTAAGAAACTCAACACTCGATATTCTGTGTAACTTGACATGTGCACGTGCACACAGTTGTTGGCGCCATTCATCACAATCCAAGGTCATTCAACTGTATAACCCCTCTGTCTGTGTGACTCAAGTGAAACAGTCATGCTGTGGTGTTTTTACAAGTGCTGTGTTTGTTAGTTTTCCTATTCAGTAAGGTAATATTCCTATAATATTCAATACTGTACTGTGATTCATCCTTGTTTAGTAAACATGACATACTAAACATGCATCTTATGCAATTTCTTTTGTAAATACACCATTTCAGTCCACATTAGGTCAAGTTTTCGAGACTCTATTGTACTAATAAATCACTATTTTTTAGGAGAACAAATCTATAACTATTTATAATGCAAACAACTTAAGAGGTACCCATTTTGAACCAGAGTGCTAAAGACATCTTTTAAATGTTCAAATTAAAATAATCAGTAAACTACCCATAACCATAACCATGCCCCATAAACAAGCATAAAGTTAAACAGTGCTAATTGTTATGTAAAACATTCCCAAGATATTTATTCGGAAACAAATTGTTAAGAGGCCGGTCAACACTTGTTTACATGGTAAAACTAAATAAAAGATTGTGACAAAACTGTTCTATGGATTTGAAATCGGCT
>CABFVX010004927.1:0-15271 GCA_902151425.1 Timema shepardi
ATGTGATATATTGATGTTATCCACGATATGACGTGTCTACTGATGCTGGTAGTTAATGTGATATATTGATGTTATCCACGATATGATGTGTCTATTGGTGTTGGTAGTTCATGTAAACAATTGGTGTTATCCACCTTACCTGTTTGATATTATATGTGCCTTGTTCAATTTACTCCAAGGGGACCTTGTGGCCGTGTTGCCCAGGTCTCCGCCACTCTTCCGAGCTACACACCACCAGCCATCATCCTTCATGACGCCACAGCCACCACCCTTCATGACGCCACAGCCACCACCTCACCCCTAGAGCCACCTACTTGCCCACCACCAGAGTTGTCTGACTAGCAGACATCAGAGTCAGCAATGTCACTCACATGCCCACAACCAGAAGAGGTAAAAGAGGAGGTAAATTCCGAAGAACCCATAAATCTTGAGGATTAAACATTGAACTCAACTTTTCAAACGTTAAAATAATGGGCGAAGCGCCCGATGACTCAAAAATCAGTCTGGGCAGTTTCGGTAACGTCTTCCTTCCAATGTCTGCCTATAATTTGGATTGAAACCGATTTTAATCCAAACCACGTTGTATAATATATCTCGATGGATAAAATGTGAGGTTTTAAAGTTATTTAAAAATATAAGTGCTCTAGATTTGTCGTAGCACTCTGCTGATATCATCGGATCTAGCAGTGACATTTAAAAAAACGTGAGATGGGAGCACAGTTTGTGAGTAGAGGGCATTGCCGCTTGAGCAGGAGTGTTCTTTCTCTCAGGGATATTTATTTTGTCGCAGCTCTGATTGCCATTATGTCCTTTAAATACGGCATTTATCAGGGGACCTGTGCAAAGCTCTCCAATCTTATTCGACACAAACATCAATGTCATCAAACACCTCCAAATCCTGCTCACCAGGATGCCTGTTGGGACGAAGAGGTATTGTGCAGTTAGGTAGATCTGTTTGAGAAAGAGGAATACAATCGTGTCAAGTGCTTAAAAACTTGAGAAAAACACAAGTTATAACGTCGTGCTATCGGAAGAGCCCACCAACGAACCGAACGTTATTGTGCTTGCGGGTGTTGGAAGAGTAATAATGCCAGGTAAAACCTTGGAGGTATTGTCAATATGCGTGTTAGCGACTCTCAGCGTGTCCTGAACTATATTTGAGATGCCTCCTACTCATTTTCTAGATGGTAGAATAGATTATATTTTCTCCTGATATTTTTATTAGGTAAAAGAGTGATTATATGTTATTTCTTGTTATCATAATTATATAATTCATGTTTCACTCTAATCATTATTACTTGTAGGTGTCACATGAAGTAAAATAGTATTGCTGCTTGTAAAAATAAACACTCTATGTTGTTATGAATGTACGTTATGAAAGTTTTAAATTAATTAATTGCTGATTGTCAATAAAAAACTAGCAATTAAATGCTGTTATTATTATTTTAAATTCCTAGAATATGTTGGTTGGAGAATCAAAGTCAGGAAGGAGATGGCAACATTACCATATTCATTTATAGATTGTTGCGACTTTAGATTTTTACCCAAAGAGAAATTAAAAGGATTTAATTGTTTTATTCTGAATGTTTCAATTTAAAATATTTACAGGGAACAAAAATATAATTGACTAGAATTAAATAAATATATAAAAATAACTAATTCTATTTGACCAGAAATAATCAGGTAGGTGAAGGATTGTACTGGCGGATGGAAAAAATAAAAAAGTATTCTAGGTGCATAAAATAAATCAATAAAAATTATTCTTGTTTTAACGCAGAAAATAATATTAAAAATATTTCAAATCCTCGAAAAATGGTAGTCAGTGGAACTGTCTAGTGTGAAAAAAAAGATGATTATTCATCCCGTCTAAATTATCACATTTTTTCATGGCGAGCGTGTTTACAAGGACTCTGATACCCCAATGGCAAAATATTTAAATCATTTATTATCCACCGTTTGTTTGACACTGGCCTGTAACCTTTAGTCTGTGAAACGGTAAATACAGTCGCAAGACCTTTTCTACATTTTCGTGCGGTATCTATATGTATCTTTCCGTAGCCTGTTCAGTGACAATCGCTTTCAAAACGACAAAATTAACTTCCTTGTGGCGTAGTTTATGGTGATAGCTCAAACCTTCCATACAGTTTTTATTTTAGCAGGAACGCTACCAACAGAAACTCGGTTGAGTAATTCTTTGTACCACCAGATACAAAGGCGCTAATAAAGCTTCCCAGAACGTAATCTTGAAGTTTGTCAATAAGGTCACCTAAAAATTCTCCAGTCAGTGGACTTCAATCACCAGGGATTGCCATGAAGAAGACGCTAACCATATCATGATACAAAACGTGGTCCCCCGATTTTTCATGGAAGCCACACTCGTATTAAGGTTAGGACGCAACGCGTCACGTGTATCCTTGTCATTGAGGAACATAACCACATTATTTGCATCAATGACGGTGTTCACGGCAATGTGTGGATCCGTAATGTACTTGTGGATGCCCTGATAGTCGTTGACAACAGCTATGTGTGGTAAATCAGGTCTTTGCCCAAACTTTCCCCATATGGATCCGAGTAATATGAAATTAATTAAATAAATATTTATTACTATCTTAGGAAAAAACTATTACCAATTCTCTAATTCTATAGCAGGACGATAATTAGTAATTACCCATGAACTAGTCGCTATTCGCTAGGCAAATTCCGTCCTCGATAAAAAGAGAGGAAGGGTCCTGGCTATCAGGTGCTGCTGGCACTGCAGGCGTCGGAGGTGCGTCTTATTGACAGTGTACAAAGGAACAAATACCTCTGTACACCAAAGACGTAATAAGCAAAATAGTTACCATTAAAATAGACAAAACTCTTTTAAAACATACATGAATTTATCCAATTTTCCAGTGCGTTGATACTCATTACGATGTTTATCACTCACAAATATTAATTATATTCACCGAATGTAATTATTTCAAGGTCTATTTATAGTTTCTTCAACGGGGTGTACCAAATGTAAAGGTGGTGGCTTCTTATTGGTCAATAATATTGTTTACGCATAGGTGGTTGCCCAACCCGTATAAAGGAGTATGCATTTACAGTTATTCGAAAATCGTGCTAGCTCTCCCAGCGAGCACGGACGTGTCACTCCGCTGCTGGCTATGGGGATCCGATATGCCAGGAAGGACCGCTATCCACCCTCCATGGTCGTGTTTTATTTTCCAGCTGCACAAATGCGGGTACACATCACACCCTGTGACGTAAGAAGGTAAGGGTTCAGATCCCTACAAGGTCGACAAAAGCTAATTACTTTATAAATACACACCCTATATTGCGCATGATAATTATATGTTGATGCGTCAAAGATCCCGGGTTCGAATCCCGTATCCAGGTTTCAATGATATATTACCGGAATAATCCTCAATAAAAGCATAAATAATAGATTTGGCTGTTTTAACATTTCAACCCTGCACAGCCCTGTTACCTCCTCCTCGCCCCACCTTTTAATCCGCACCACGTTATCAACATTGCCTTTCTTGTACTCTCCTTTGCCCCTTGGGTGTTTTTATAATTTCGAAATGCTTATAGTTTGGGAAAGTACTAGCTCACCACTTCCCCCAAAATATATTTCGTGCAACGCCCCTGGATAGTGTTATTATTAATAAAGGTTCGAAGGGATGCTTCCCATAGATTATAAAATTATATATTATATAATATTATTTTGTAAATTTAAATATTCATTGTTAATATGGTTGGTCTGTATTAAACTAAGAACGGTCGGACATGTTTGTGACGTTATACTTAAATCCCTCTAAAGATGACTAAGTTGTAGGAGTACCAGGATTCCTGTCAGGATGACTCAGTTGTAGGAGTACCAGGACTGCTATCAGGATGACTCATGTGTAGGAGTACCAGAATTCCTGTCAAGATGACTCAGTTGTAGGAGTACCAGGATTGCTATCAGGATGACTCAGGTGTAGGAGTACCAGGATTCCTGTCAGGATGACTCTGGTGTAGGAGTACCAGAATTCCTGTCAGGATGACTCTGGTGTAAGAGTACCAGGATTCCTGTCAAGATGACTCTGGTGTAGGAGTACCAGAATTCCTGTCAGGATGACTCTGGTGTAGGAGTACCAGAATTGCTGTAAAGATGACTCAGGTGTAGGAGTACCATGATTGTTGTCAGGATGACTCAGGTATAGGTAAAAAAAGGGGAATAAAATATGAGGTCCCAATAACAAAATTAAAAGGGGATAAGCAAAAGTGGCTATAGGAGTGAGTTATTGGAGTCCTGTGTTTGGAATATCTGAGTTCGAAGATTCTAGACTCAGATCTCGCAACTCACACTAGTTGCGGAAGTTGATTACATAGACGGTTAACCTCAAAGAAAACATAAAAAAGGGATTCTGCTCAGTGTTAAAAATAAATCATATGTTACCCAACCTAAGGGATATGGTATATCAACTAACTAAATGAAGCGCGAAGTGACTTCAAGTTCATTTTATTAAATAATACAGTGTTTTAAAATAAAAATTATATATAAAAGATTATCTAAAATGATCATTTGAAATTTACAAAATTTTATAACAAACCATGATATCAATCATCAGGTAGCAGGCGAAGTTTCAATAAAGGTAAAGTTTCAATAAATTCATATAGATATAGATATTTTTGGGCGCCATCAATAAAGAATATAACAATAAAAAAAGGGCATTAGCCCTACAATAATATTATCAATAGATCTTGGATCCAAATTACACTTTCTAGACGTAACAAAGATCGTGAAAAATTTATCATCACTAAGTTTATTAAAGTAATTAGACTAAAAGAAGTCTTCAAAAAATATTGAATTACATCCCAATAGTATTAACGCAAAAAAAGTCCTAGTCATAACACAATATTTGCTTTATAATTAAATAGGTCTTGTAAGATATTTACCATTAGCTATAAAAGCTGTTTAAAACAATCAATCTAGATCTTATTAGCATTAGCGCAAAAAATGTCAAAGTCATAACACAATATTTAAACAGTTCTTGTAAGATATTTACCATTAAACCATAAAGGTTGTTCAAAACAATCAATCTAGATCCTATTAGCACTAACGCAAAAAAAAAAAAAAATGTCAAAGTCATAACACAATATTTACTTTAGAATTAAATACTTTATTTTTAATGTAGAATAGTAAGCTAAATTTTGACATCATATCGAAAATAATCCTTCAGAAATTAAGATAAATTCAAGGCATTACAAAGAACCCAATCCAATACTGACTAAATCGATATTCATAAATTATATATACGAAATAAATAAATATTTCCAGTTAAATATTCATCATAATATTTACTAAAAGGCTGAAAGAGAATTTGGAAAAAGAATTATTAGATTAAATAAAAAAGCAAGCCAAAAGAAATTTAGATCTTACATTTTTCAACTCTCAAGCCGGATCTTCTCCTCAAATATAATAAACACCAAGAGTGACGACTGGTTGCCCAGCCGCCACTATATATACAATACAACCCTGAGACATTGGATGACGGGAAAATGGGTGGGGGAGAAAGAGATGGAACATTCGAGAACCAAATATGCGCATGACTAAACTTCCACAGACATCTCGGCTTTTCCAGGTCATCCTAAATGTGTACGAGTGAACTGTCTTTGCCGCTAGAGTCTTTGTAGCTCAAGTTCTTTGCGTCCATTTTCACCACAGGCGATCAGTTTTATTTATGTTGATGGAGAGTGCGGTTGTATTGTGATTGAATGCGGAAAGCCGTGCGATGGGGTGAGTACCGAGATTTTTTTGGTTTACTTCTTGTGACCCAATGCTACAGTAAGAGTACCAGGATTGCTGTAAGGATGACTCAGATGTATGAGTACTAGGATTGCTGTCAAGATGACTCAGGTGTATGAGTACCAGGATTTCTGTAAGGATGACTCAGGTGTATGAGTACTAGGATTGCTGTCAGGATGATTCAGGTGTATGAGTACCAGGATTGCTATCAGGATGAACCAGGATTATGAGTATCAGTATTGCTATCACGCGGGAAGGAGCTGCACGTATGGCTAGAGTTTTATATATGGTCATGTTATTGTCACAGTTGGGTCGATAATTACTTTGTAGAAAGAGGCTCTATTCGGAGGTTGAGGTATCCAAAAGTTGAGACTCCTACAATCTGGATGATTGTGTTTTTTGATTTACTCGAAGATTGTTCACTGAGCAGTCACAGTTCTTTGCTAATCGCAGGACTCCAAGAGAGACTGACTTCATAGTAATGCTACTGTACAGCCATGTGGGTAGCAACTATAGAAGCTGAGGTAATTGCTTAACACTTTCTTCACTTGTGGCCGGGAAATCGCTCTCAAGTGAAGCTAAACGTACACAGCCAGAGTAATTGCTACGATGGAATGTTTAGGGGTCATTAGTTTCACCAAAGCCACAAGGGAGCCTTTGGGAGCGAGCCAATTTACAGTAAGGGAGAAGGGGAAAGGAGGTGCCTAGCATCACATTTCAGAGAAGACAAAGTGGTTGTTATTAATACATAGTCAAAACTAGTTCAAAATAATAACTACGCTCTTCAAAGATCTCATTTTATCCAAGAATACTTGATTGAGTAAAGAGATGTTTCTTGTAAACATATAAATTGATTGAGTCCCAGGGAGATGGAATGTGTACGTAAATACTTTGGTTTGAATATTGATACATGATCAAATTCAGTAAATGGTAGAGCCGATGATGGTGAGTATTCAATCACCAAGCGCTGAAGTCAAGACATAAATGTGTGAAGAGAACTGGAATTGCTGCTATTGCTTTGCTGCACTGTACCTAATTAAGAATATCTCTGGTGTCTTCAGGATAAATTAGACTAAAGGGAAAACTTGAGCTATCCCTACTGCGTATATAAGAAACTTTCCATAAAAAGTTAATGGCAAATGTTCTACATATTTTAGAGATCTCCATAATATCTGTATTAATGATAGTAATCCCACTATATGTCTAAAAGGTTTCATCCCAAATATGTTGACGCATAGCCTTAAAGTGTATGTGTCATTAAAAAAAAAGTTGCAAGCTAATTTTGAATTTATAAACTATGTCAACGAGAATAAATTATAATAAAATATGCCATTTAATCGGCATCATGTGTGCATCAAGTATCACCTACAACAACCAAATAATTAAAAAATCACCATTGATTGCTTACATTTATCTCACTTTTATTAAACAAGCATATATTTGGTGTATGTGATAGTTTCATATAAGAGTAGAAATATTTCATACATACATTTAAAAAATAAGTTAGCAACAACATTTATAAATTAAGTAATATCATTCGCACAAATGAAATAAAAATGATAAATTATATTATTGAAACATTATTTTATAAACGTATATTATCCTATGTTTCATTCAAAATACCAAATATTAAATCTAATAGATAGGCTAATATTTGCTTGTTAAAACATTTTATGTAGTTTTTATGTCGATTATTAGCTTCTAAATAAATAAATACCAAACAAAGAGAAATCACTTATACTCTCACTGTTTGGCCACTAATTTACTTTTGTTTTGGACTTTAAAGAACACAAATTGTATTATACTGATTGAACTTTATTGCCAGAATAATAGTTTTTTTCCTAAAAACAACTGTGTGGACTACTTACCATATCAACCGACTATATCTCACAGTTGGGCTAGTCTCTTGTGTTTATGAGCTGTGATGCCCTGATCACACTGAGAAAACTTATTACTAAAAATATGCACAAAAAAAATCAAGTAAATTTATGTATAGTGTAAAGCCTATTGCTATTTTTAAGAAGCTTCAACTGATTTATAAAATACAACTCTACAATAATGATATATTATTAATTAACAATATATATATATATATATATATATATTATAAAATATATATCAGTGGCATGTTGTCAATTCTGAAAAAAGGGAAGCAATGAGGCTAAAATAAAGTGGGTCTTATGGACCAAAGTTTAATTGGAAGCTCTCACGGGTCTTTCCTTGTTTCTTTGTGGAATTTAAAGTATTATGGCCAAAAAAAAGGACGGGGGGGGGGGGGGACACAAAATAAGCATGTAGTAAAACAAAATAATTGGTTATCTAATAAAATAACACACAATCATTAAATTATATATTTAAATAATAATTGTAGTTCTAATTCAAATAAAACAACTACAATAATAGTAAATTTACGATTTCCCAAATTTACTTTTGGTTTGTGGACAGCGTATCAGTTTGACCTTTGGCTCGCCTTTTAACAGCTTTGCAAATATTATTATTATCCCTGAATCTGGATTTATTATACACACCACTATCGTTAGTAAATAATAAGGTTGGATATATAGTTTTCCTCCAGCCCAAAACACCGACAATTACTAAACCCTGCTATAAAATTGATAATTGAAATTTGTTGTTGATGGGTTGCCTAGAGATGGAGTGGGTGTGGCTGTTTGCATTGTTTTAATTGTTTCTTCAAAAAACCTGGACTAAAACTATGATTCAAAATATTACTGATGAGTTTTGACACAGCAGCCCTCCTCTCCCACTGCTGCACTTGTTGACGCACCCGTCATTCTACTACTCTATACAAAGAAACAAACCGCTCTCCTTGGAGGATCAAACAAGCATCAATATTCTGTGAAATACAACTAAACTTACTGCAAATTGCTGATATGGGAGCTAATCATGCATGGAATATGATTTATTCGTTTTTCTCATAACATTCACTAGAACATTTTACTAAACAACATTAATTTTGTAATTCAAATTATAGAGCCGAATTATATATAACCTTCTAGTATCCCATGGGGTAATATTGTTAAATTTAAAGTTATAGTTATAAGTATTTTAATACACACGATACAATTAACCTACTTGAAAGAAATATCCTCACACTATGGCATTTATTACAAAAATTGAGCTCTAAATCATTGAAAAATCTTCAAATATCATACATTTCTCTACATATTTTGATTTTATCTTTTATAAACTAAGAAAATTAAAAAGAAAAAGTAAATACCCTATTGAGGCATTTTGGTACATTTTCCCTTCCATTTTGTCTTGAAGCGTATTTTGAACTAACCAACTAGTTCTTAAGTAACACAGGACAAAATTGGATGCCTGCAACGCGTCTCAGCTCCTTAGAGTTCATCTTACTTGGTTTGTCCTTAAATAAATGTAATACTCGTTTATGAGAGATGAACAATCTGGCAGGGCCATACTACGGTCCGTCAAGATAGGTCAGGTTAAATGGAGTGTACGTATAAACCGTGTTTCCCATTTTATAAAACTGTACTTGATTGACTTAATCTTCTTGGACGATATCTCTTCTTCTTCTTCTTTAGGAGCGTGTTTTTTCTTGAGCACAACACTAATTTTTTTACTAAACACAATTTTACATACGACTAATATAATATTAATAGATTTTGTAATCTGATCTAGTCAAGATGTTTTCCTTTTCATCTCCTCAATAAAAGGTGTATTAGAAAATCAGTTAACAACCTTTTTTCCACTCGCGTACCCCTTGGAAGCCCACCTCCATAAATTGTGTTCCTAATTTTAGCAAAATGTTTAGTTACTACAGTAGTAGTTATTTATAATTTTGTTGTTGCAATTGAAAATAAATGGTCTAATAATAGTTTTACAAAACAATGTATAATAAAGTGAAATATATGTTCTCAATCAAAAAGCAAAAGTTTCATTAAAACTAACATTTAATTTATTTATTAATAACTATAAAATTATTTTATCTTTGAAATTGATATCATTTTCTCAAGGTCAAATATAGAAGCAAGCCCACATCACCCCTCGCCATATCGTTGAGTTAGTTTCACAGCTTTTGTCTTGCAGTGCTGGCATATGTAGGTAGATCTTTACGCCATTGTTCAAATATTTTCTCCTACCTCTAGACTTTCTAGCATGTACCTCTGGGTGTACCCATACCCCTCGTTGGGTACAGGTGCATTAGAACATACAAATTGAAGGATACGTAGCTCGATTCAATTTGTGGTATAACTGATAGTTATTAGCTTGTTCAACCAAAGGGGCTATTGGTAATCCCAGATTAGTACGAACTACAGACAAGTAAGATATTGATGCCCTAAGTTTGGGCGTAGCTAACATTTCACGCCTAAAAAAAAATTCATAATATATATTTCAAAATAAATTTGTTAAAGATAGTTTATAGTAAAAACTAACTACTAAAAATGTCTGGTCTTATTTACCATAGCTAATTTATTACCATGTTGATAGTATAGTAGGACAATATATTAATAGTTTTCATGAAAAACTTGTATCTAAACTTCTATTCTAAAACTATTTATATCACGACAAATATTAATATACAACTCTCTTTGAGAACACGACTTATAAACCAACAAACATTTAACAGGAACCTTATTAACACAAGTTCCACCCTACCGTCTGGGAATGTAATCAATCATATACTTTTAAGCCTGGAACAAAAACTCTAATTAATTGAGTCCTGCGAACTTGGGATCTGTTTATAGTCAGATCAGTAACGTGACTAACTATTTAGAGCATTTACCTAATGAGCTAAGAATACAAATTTAAAAATCTCCTAATAAGGCTCATAGTAAATAGTATTTATTTCGCTTTATTATTAGTAAGCTAACCCTCTTGTGTTTGTTCTAGAACTAGGTTAAGATAAGAACATATGGCATTAAATTAGTGGATTAACACTTATAGATGGGTGGACCATGTGTTCTTATCTAACGACTCCCAACCTTTCAATAACCAAGAGTGATGGTCGCACCAGTCTAGTTACACAGGACAGAAATGTGGGTCAAGCCTAAGATGGAAAATCAATCTGTGCTTTGTTCGTGGAGTAAATGAATACACTCAAGATCGATTCTCATGACGGCGTAAAGCAACGCTGAGTGTCACGCGCATGCGGGGTAGAGGAAGCAAAGGACTCGTACATTCACGCTCTCATTTAGGCGAGGATTTCTTCACCACTACGAGAACCGTGGGACTGGCCCGATACACGTGCATTCCACCGTCAGTTGTCTGAACTAAACATGACCTTGAGACTATACTAGCAGAGTATCACACGAATATAATAATATTGTGTCACCACTACTATTTGTATGTGTCGCAGGATCATTGGATAGTCAGCCTTTTTATAAAAGTACTAAGGTTCTTAAATAATGCCACCTTCTTGTCGAAAAACAGATTTTATCTCAATTTTTTTTTTAAATGGCAAGCTCTAGGTTTAATGTTATGAAAATATTTTACCACACTAAGACTGTCCAAATTTCAGACATCTTATAAAAAAGACTAAATCAACAAGCTGTGTTGTAAAACTTAGCCCGCAGCTGTTTTATAAAAAGGTTAGCATCTAGATATATTGTAAAATGGCTAGGTCATCAAGCCTTTTCACAATATCACTAGTCAACAATATATTTATCACCAAATTAGGCAAAGATATTCAGAAAAATGTATGCTACAAAAAAAATTAGTAGCCTCAAAATAACTGAACAACAATATAAATACTATAACCACAATAATTAGTGAAGTTTGTCAATATTGGGCTTGGTCATTAATAAGATGGCTGATTACAATTTTAAATACTTTACAGCAAATTAATATTTAAAATAGGAAAAATCGGTATCTTCAAATCAATAAATATAATAGACCCACCAAAATAGCTTAGAGTAAAATCAGAGTTTACACTATTCAAAAGGATAAAAATTCCTCTTATCCAATCCATTTACTGTCACTCACATACCTGTTATTTATTGACACACGTCAGACACGAATGATATATTTAATTGCACTTAAGCTCACTTTCGTGGCAAGCCCATTTCCTTTTGAAGCACTGTTTTTTATGGCTTGCAAAGACACTTCTGGAAACCTTGCCCTCTAAATGGTGATTGAGCAGCTAATCCCTCTAGAAGTGAAATGATTTTGTCTGAATCTGTTCCTATGAATGAACAAGCTAATGGCCTAATTTAATTTCGTGGAAACCAGTTTATAATTAAGTTCAATTGATGTACTCTTTGTTTTTAAATTATATTATCGTTCTTTCAACGTTTTTATTGCCCAGTAGTCCCCGGTTAATTTTTAGAACAACTCCTGTCACTGATTTGCCAACATTCAAAGAAGGGAGTTTTTGTTTGCCTGTTCTATCTTTTTTTTCAGCTTTACGTTTGGTTTCAAAGGTAGTCTGAAGTGTAATTTTTCAGTATGAACAATGTAATTCCTCTTCAGCCTTGTTTTCGTTCATTGCCATCATCTGTTGGCTGCAAGAAGAACAGTTCAAAGCCAAATCTGCTCCATTAACTAAGGGTCCACTTACATATGGTAGTTAAACATTTTATAACATACTTGAGGTCCCAAAGGCTTGCCCTGTCTTGATAGTGCCATTGTAAGTGTTTATATACCATATAATTATTCTTCAGTGGTGATTTTGCAATAAGTGTATTTGGAAGTCCCGTGTATTGAGTCCAATTTTGGGATCGCAACCAAAAAGAGCTTTCTATGGTGATCTACCAATGATCCTATGCAGATAAAATTTCTCCTACCATTGTATGAAGTAGGATTCAATGCTCCACTTAGTTGAATTGTTGTCATGCATCCACTCCTAAAGCAAGCTCTCGACATCTTGATTGATTCTCCCTACACTTCCTTGAGTCTTGGGATGACATGAACATCCATGTACAATTTTAAATTCCAGCCAAAGCGACACCAATTCCTGGATTATATTTGCCACAAACTCGTGACCGTTATCGCTTTGGATAATGTGTGGAGCTCCAAATTTTAGGAATATTTTAATGAGTTCTAAGGCAAACTATGTAATCATTTAGAATGCAATTGCCTTAAGTGAACATATATGGTGGCTCTATCTTGGTAGTTCAGAATCCATATGAATTTTCTATCGGTGGATGAATATATTTCAGCCTGGCCTCTTACATTAAAATCCTTTGAGACCATTGGTTTCAGTAATGGAATAGTCTTGATTGGTTCACTCCTGCTCTTACACTTCATAAGCAAATGTTCCTCTTCTCCAGAATCCATAACCTGATACTTAGTGGCAAAGTGATATTGTGAAGGCGTTATTGACTACCTACCGTAAATATTGCTGTTGCCTCTTTTACCTCCTGCATAACCTCCAACACGTGCTGCTTGGTCCAGGGTTTCTTCAATGACTGCTCTCTTCCCTCGGTGAATTTATTTACGATAACATAAACCGATTCTTTGTCACTCAGCTCACTAATTATATTACTAAAACACTTTCACTTGCCTTTGAAAAATCACTTTGATACGCTTCACACTTGTCGGTAAAGCGGCCATTGTGTCACTGCCAAACAAACACCAAAAACAGCGCTCCTAGTGGCAGGATATGTTAGCCTTTTTATAAAACTTGTCAAGTTTGGACAGCCTTATTGTGGTCAACTTCTTATTCTAAACCACCAATTATAAATAGTTCCCTTGCTACGTCTCAATGTAACATGCCCCACAGTTAGGGTGCAAATAGCTCCAAGCCTCTCTATTGTGCGCCTATATTTGCTCTTCGATGTATTGATCTCTCAGTTGAGAGACAGTGGTTCTCTTCTCGGGTATGTCCCTGGCTTGAGCTTGTGCTACTACGATGATGTCCTTGGCTCATATCCCACAATAAGCTATCATGAGTGTTGTAAATGTCGATGCATGATACTTTATACCGTTGATAATGAAACCTTTTTTTATATAATTGCACACACTCAGTTTATTTATGAAAGTATATTTTATTCTTGTAACATGTAATAAATACTTGCCATGAATACGTATAAATAATGTTTTATTATATCTCTCGTGCCACACATGGTCAGGGTGCGTCTGTCCAGAGTGTTCCCCGAGCTTTTGCCTCTCTGAGAAACCCCTTTCCACTTTCCTGCTAACGTCAGGGATAGCTCCTATTTTAAACAGTAATTTTGACTTATTGTAAGACTGTCGTTTAAATATCAGCCTTCTGATTGGTTGACAGTATTATCTTACGATCACGAGGAAGACCTGGGTATCTATTAGAACGGAAACTAACTGCAAGCTCACCTTTTTCTTTGTGTTCATCGTCCAATTCACTCAGAATGCACATTCAATGTAAAATAGATATATTAACATTTAAAGTGCCTGAAAGGCTTAAATATGGTAAAATGGAAAAATCGAATGGTTAAAACAATGTTATTAAGAAAGATAGAACGAGAATTTAATATATAAAATATAAATGCTAACGTTCAAAACTGCAGTCTCATCCTTGGATAAAGCATGTGAGGAAATACACCAACAGTATTTAACACAGAAACAGGTTTACTAAAATAGGACATAGCTTATCCATGCACTTGAAACAAAGTTAACATTACAACCTCTATCTTTTGTCGGAAATCAAACATTTGTTCGTGTCTTCAATTCAAGAGGCAGATAGTGAGTGATTATTTTCTTATAGATATTAAGCTGTGGCATTATCTACGATGGCTACAAACACATGCTCAACTTACCCAGCTACCACCCCATTCGACCGACGTGACCCGCGCACCACACCGAACATGTTCATGCCCTTCGAGAGATGAATAGACTAAAGTGTGAGTGACGCTTGTCGAACCGGTGACCCCTGCCGGCCAGACTTACAACTTCTTCCCCCTCCCTCCCTCATGTCCATACAATTGTACACTACCCATCGGTCCCTTCCTCTAGAGCGTGAGTGTGATGACGTGTTGTAGATGTGTGTATATATTGAGGTAATATATAAAGGAAGGCTGTACTTGGTCCTGCATCGTCTTACGGGTAATTTGTGCGTTTATATAGCTTTCTCTTTCTAAATTACCGTTATGACATAAAAATATTAATATTTATAAATTCCATTTTTTAATATTTTGCTTATGGCTTTAAATTGACCCTTCTGGTTGCCCGAAATGTTTGTCTCGTTTGGCATAGGTATAGTTTTAAACATTTAAAATATTTATTTAAATTATAGATTGTATTTATTTGTTGGGAGCGATTATTTATATCTAACGCTCGTGCACTATTGCTATTCTTGGCCCTCTCTTGGAAGAAGGAAATGTTCAAATTGTATCTATTTATGCTGGTGTAAGCTGTCGGAGGTAATCTTGACCAAACAAGTATGTTGTAAATATTAAAATATATTTTGCTATTTAATGAAGGTATATTTGGATCCATTTTATTTTTAATATATTGCAAGTGTGTGTTTATTTTTGCATCTCCTCCTGATGATGGAATATTATATTTACTGTTTATATTGCGCCTTTAGGGGGGGGGGGG
>CABFVX010004927.1:22400-44727 GCA_902151425.1 Timema shepardi
TATATATATATATATATATATATATATATATATATATATATATTATTCAAGAGCTGGTATTGGTTTTACCTGTGAAAGGGGAGAACTACCTTATGCAAGGATAGACACGTTGTATTTAGTTATCTCTGTAAGTTGTGGAACTATGCAACTGCTTACTTGATTTCATTATCTCTGGCTGGTCAGTATCCCTGTCGTTTGCCAATATCCACCCTGTATATTATTACTCGTCAACATAACGTTCATGTCCTGGAGTTGAGCTCGGTATTTTTCAATATACGGAGCTATGGTATATCCTTTATATACGCTATAAGCTACACCCGAGCTATGCAATGATACTTGCTTGGGAATCCTAAGCCTCATTATTTCCCATCTGAAAAAACAAACTGGAGCTAACTGGCTAAAGTAGTTGATTTAAATATTAATTAACGATTTTTTATAATTAGGGCCTACCTAGTTGGGCTCATGGACTAAATTATAAACTAATCTAATACGAATTGCTTAAGGTTTGTAGGTAAAGGTTTCAATCCTGGCCAGATGAAATGACGGTGGATATTTCTGTATGACTTACCACACTCCCTCCACGTGAATGTGGGTGCAGTTCCTCAAACCTTGTCTGTACCTTAATAGAGCAAAGTAATGAGTACAGGCCGGACGTATAGACAGTCTGGGAGTGGTCTGGAAGTGGTCTGGGAGTGGTTTGGTAGTGATCCGGGAGTGGTCCGGGAGTGGTCCGGGAGTAGACTGGAATTGATCCGGGTGTGGTCTGGGAGTGGTCCGGGTGTGGTCTGGGAGTGGTCCGGGTGTGGTCTAGGAGTGGTCCGGGAGTGGTCCGGGAGTGGTCCGGGAGTGGTTTAGATGATCATTAGTCTTCCAGGACCATCACTATCACAATTCTCACCTGCAACTCTCGTAGGGTAGAGAGGAGTTCATTCAGCTTCCTGGAGTCATCTAATGCTCAGGATCTTATTTTAAACCCAGGTCTGTGATGGACGTTCGGAAATCATCAGCTACATATGAGCGATCATTTAAGATCACAAAATATCAGATAACGATACCACCTTCTATCATTAGGCTAGCTCAGTGGTTAGAGTAATGGCGCACTAAGTCAAAGGCCCCGGGTTCAATTCCCGTATCAAAGTGTAATTTTTCAATTTACAGAATATGATGCTTAGATGCGTCTATAACCGTAACTATCAAATATAATAGCTTGGCTCCTTAATCCATTTATCTGAACAGCTCGTACTGATTAAGCAGAAATCTGAGGATCATCGCGGCACCCTATTCATGTTTTGTTCAGTGTTTTTCAGCGAGCATGTGAATCCACAAAAAAACTCCCCCAAATTACGGCACTTCACAAGATTGTCTTCGTTTGCAAGACCTAGGCTGTGAGTAATAGGAAGGTGTTGGTCATTCTGGAAGGCCATTAGTTCCTAACTTTGTACTTGTAGATATAATGCAAATTTAATTAAGAGGAAAAACTTCCAAAAAATGGGAAAGTCCTTACCTTCAGTAATACAAGATAGGATTTACAACAAAGGGGCGTTATAGCCATCAGTATTGAAATAAAGAAATGAACAAGATCTCAAGTTAGCCATTAAAACTTTGAATCCCTAACAACAATAAGAGGAACGATAAATAGCACATAAAACTGAATCATGGTTCATCTGCCAAATATGCCAGAGTATATGTACCGTTTATACTATTAGGTATTGATCCATACTGTAGTTGATTAAGCTGGTCCTCGACCATAAGATAGTGTGTCTCTAGATCTGGTACTTACTAGAGCACTGTCTTGCGTTGAGATCCCAGGTGACACGTGTGTTCAGCTGCAACTTATAAGTTGTATTGAGATCCCAGGTGACACGTGTGTTCAGCTGCAACTTAGTAGGTTGTATTGAGATCCCAGGCGACACGTGTGTTCAGCCGCAACTTCTTGGTTTACTCTTCCATCGACTATTCATTTAGATCAGAGCTTTGTGTACGTTTTGACTCAACTTAAGAGCCCAGTTGATGGCCGATTAACCGGGGTATTAGATGCAAGATTAACTGGGGTATAAGATATAAGATTAACCGGAATATAAGATACAAGATTAGCCAGGCTATAAGATATAAGATTAACCGGGATATAAGATACAAGATTAACCGGGATATAAGATACAAGATTAACCAAGCTATAAGATATAAGATTAACCGGGATATATGATACAAGATTAACCGGGATATAAGATACAAGATTAACCGGAATATAAGATACAAGATTAACCAGGCTATAAGATATAAGATTACCAATGGATCAAAGAATTTATCGTAACGTAATTTTCAATGCTAAAACTTGACCGCAGTGAAACAGAACAGTATTATATGTCTTTATGTGATGTGTAAGAATCTAGGAGGGTCTAGTTTGACGAAGACTACACACATTTACGTGGAGGGAGGGTTAAACACCACTTAAATAAACTATCCTAAGTTCATCCGACTGGGATTTAAACCCTATATATAGATTATCGGAAGTCCAGTTTATTACGAGAGAGACGTTATAAGCCAGTCGATCATTAGCGTGGGTTCGACGAAATAGATCAACAATGGATCAGATTCTTACTATTCAGCAAATATTAGAAACAAATTGAATACAACCTGATGGTTAATAATTTATACATAGGTTTTAATAAGGTCCATGATTCAGTTAAAATAAACAAATCATATGAAACTCTAGCTAATTTTCAAATAACCAAAAAACTTGGCAACCAAATTGAGGTACGTTTGACTGAAAGGGGGGGGAGGATGCCGATTGTATGTCACTTATCAGATACTTTCGAACTTGATAATGGGTTGAAACAAGGATATGCACTCTCCCCGTTTATTTATAATCCAGCCTTAGAGTGTGCTAGGCTTAAAAGTGAAAGATGAACAGACAAATAACTCACAGAGAACACAAATTGGGGACGATCATTTAGAGAGGACTGGGAATAGCATATCATTTGAAAGGGTTAGTGAGTTTAAATATTTACGAAAATGTTTAATTAACCATAACTTTATTAGATTGTAGATTTTGAAAATAATAGAGTCGAGAAATGCATTTTATTGATCATTCCGCAACTTTTTGATAACTCACCTGATTACAAGGGATGTAAAAATAAGAATATACAAAACAATATTTTTAAACTACGAAATTTCTTAAGGTGTTCGAAAACAAGGTGCTTTGGAAGGTATTTGTTCCAAAAAGGGACGAGTATACTGGGGAGTGAAGTAGATTATATAATTATAAGTTACATACCATGTACTTATTACAAAATATTGGTTGGATAATGAAGTCTCATAGATTAAGGTGGGCGGGACATATATCATGAACAGGTGATTATATAAAGGTGTTCAGGGTGCTACTCACAAACCCAATGGGAAGATACATCTGGAAGACAGACACAGATGGGCAAATAACACTTCATTTTGTTTGAGAGAGATAGAGTGTAATGAGAGAGACTGGATACAGCTAGCTCAAGATAGAGATAGGTGGCATACTTCTGTAAGTGCGTCAATCAACTTTTGACTACCTAATGCAATAAGAGTGGAGTAAGTACTTAAATATCACTAAAAATTAATGACCCTCACTACTACCAAATTACGCACAAGTGCCATGATAGATACTTGTTTTGCGAATATTCACCACTATATTTGATCGCTCACTCGGCAATAGTCGATAGTATGGAAACATGGCCGATGAGTATTATGGAGTGTGAGAGTGGGCTACTTCGGTCTATCATTCTGACGATTGTTACTATTCCACTGTTACAGCACGCCAGCAACGCCGCCACCTCCAGTCAGACGAGCGTTGGGGGCGGCTCGGGGGCAGGCGGCTCCCTGGGTGGCTCTGCTGGCAGTGGGGTAACGTCACGACCCTCTGTAGGAGGTCACAACCCCTCTGGTACCAAGTTCCGTCATGGGCTGTTGCAGCTTATGATCCATACCATTGACCCTCTGCATGATGGTAAGTTGATTGAGAGGCACATACAGACCATTAGAACATAGCTCGGAAGAGAAGCAGAAGAAAATGACTATTTTGGGGAAGATCTAGAAAATAATATGGGAAACGAGTGGCAGGTAGTAATGGGCGACATTAAAAGTAGGAAAAGGGTGAAGATGGTTTGAGGAGGTGTTAGTGAAAGAAGGATGTGGAGATAGAAATGAGGATAATAAATGATCTTGTAGTTATGTACAAGAAATAAAATGAAAGTATCAAACAGCTGGTATGATTAGGAAAAATAAAGTCATATTATTACTGGATACAGTTGGAATGGGGAGCAAAGGTCACTGCTAATAGTTTCTCATGAATGAATAAATGAAAAGGCAGACCAAAATATTAAGGTAATCCCAATCGTGTCCTTAGATAGTGACCACAAGCTTTTGGTGGCAGAAATAGATGGATAGGAATGTAGGAGAAAAGTAGTATGACAAGAAAGAAGAATGAAAGTGTGGAAGCTAAAAAGACAAGGATTTTAATGCTCAAGGATTAGTTTAAAAGTGAAGTGGTGGAATCGGAAAGGCTTATTAACATTTTGATGGTAGCTGCAGAGGACAAGTGGTAAGTGGAAGTGGAAGTGGAAGGAGACAACCTGGAAGAAATATGGGGTGAAGGAATCATTGGAGGATAAAAATAAAGAATTTATAAGGAGTTATAAGAATATGAATGAGGAAACAGAGGAGGAATATAAGAATAAGTAGAAAATAGATAAGCTAATGGAATGGGAGTCAGAAAGATTGGGTGTAAAAAAGGACATAAATGCTGGAACTAGACGTGTAAGGAACTAAAAAGGACTTATAGCTGGTAATGAACAGGAGGAGAAAGAAAAGACGAGAAAATATCATGATGGATGTAGTAGGGAGAACGTTGGTTGCTGGATAAAATGTAAAGGAACTATAGCTGAGGTATTTTGAGAAGATGTTCAACCCAGAAGAGGATAGGGAGGAAAGTGAAACAAACGAGCAGGAAGAAAGATCAGAAGAGGAGGAAGAAGTTCCAACATTGAAATAGGTAGAGGACACCGTAAATACAATGAAACAAGAAAATTCACTGTTTATTGATGAACTAAATGTGGAAATGATAATAACTGCAAGTGAATCAGATATACAATGGTTATAAATGGTGCTGATAATGTATATGGAGGAGAAAAAGGAACTGAAGGGCTAGAAAAAGGGAACTATAATACCTATTTTCAAGAAAGTAAGCACTAATATGTATACAAATTATTGAGGGCTAAAGCTAATTTGCCACTGTACAAAAACATACGAGAATAGACTGGGAAAGAGAATATATTAAATAAAATTAAAGATAAATGAAGAAAGGAGCAGCAAGGATTTAGGAAACAGAGGTCTACAATAGACTTAATATTTTTTATATAAGAGCTAATGAAAAGAGGGTATGAATTTAAGAAATACTCGGGAATGATATTTATGTATATGGAGAAGGCTTATGGTAGAGTTGAAAAAAAAATTAAGAAATCTATGGAGGAGGCCGAAGTGGAAAGAGATGTTGTAATGAGAGTGAAAATCATGTATGAGGGTAACCGGTGCTCTGTTAATACAGAGAGTGCGAGGGTGAAGTGGTTCCAAATAAATAAATTGAGTGAAGCAAGGAAGTGCCCTCTCATCACTATAATTTGTAATGGTAATTAAAAAGGTCATGAATAAAATGGCATAAAAACTCATGGAATAAGGAACGAAAGTTATGATGTTTGCTGAAGACTTTATGGCAAGGCAAGAAGCAAGAGGAAGTACAGAAACAGCTACAGGAATAGAATGAGAAAGTTAGATATGGTGGAATGAAATTTAACACGGTGAAGTGTGAAGGGATGCTGATTACAATGAAGATGACTAGTCCTAGTAAAGCCATTATATTTTAATGGAGTAGAGCTTAGAGAATTATAAAAACTAAAATATCTTTTAAGTGTGATTGAGGCAAAATGTTAAAGTAGAGAGGATCTAATGAGAAATGAACAGTAGGGAGAGATGTTCTACTGGTGTTTAAGAGACTGCTATTGAGAAGATTGATCCCTTTGAAGTGTAAGGAAGTTTTGTACAGAACGTACCTTGTACCTATTGTCAGCATATACAGCAACAATATGGACATTGAATGTAAGAAATACTAGGAAAATAGAAGCCATGGGCATTAAATTTGTGAAGGGCATGCTAGCTGTCATAAGGAGAAACAAGATTAGGAATGAAGCTATTTGGTAAAAAGTGGGGGTGCAGGCAGTACATGAGATAGTAGAGGAAGCAAGACTGAGATGGCAAGGTCATGTAATGAGGATGTTGGAGAACATGAGATAGTAGAGGAAGCAAGACTGAGATGGCAAGGTCATGTATTGAGGATGTTGGAGTAGATGAGATAGTAGGGGAAGCAAGACTGAGATGGCAAGGTCATGTAATGAGGATGTTGGAGAACATTAGATAGTAGAGGAAGCAAGACTGAGATGGTGTGGTCATGTAATGAGGATGTTGGAGTACATGAGATAGTAGAGGAAGCAAGACTGAGATGGCAAGGTCATGTAATGAGTATAGAGAAGGAGAGGATGCCAAAAAAGTAGGGAAATTAAGTATGTAGAAAACTATCTCAATGGAGTTACATTAAAGAGATGGGAGGAGCAGATAATATAAAGTGTGCAAGTGAGAGAAGAAGAATTGAATAAATTAAAGGAGAAAGAATTGTGAAAGGATAGAGAAAGATAGAGGCATTTTACTAAACTTACCCGGCCACCGGCTGGAAATAGTTGATGATGATGATGATGATGATGGAGATAGCATATTATGGTTTAGTGATTCACCCCATCGACCTTCTACAATCTACACGATGGTAAGTGGCTATTGAGTGAGATACAGACCATTAAGGCCGATACACACAGAATGCTAAGTTAAGATGTGCTGTGGTATGCTGTCCTGTATTAAGACTTTATCAGTCTGGTTTCGCACTCATTGCTAAGCTAATCTAAGCAATGTTCCCTCTTTCCCCTCCTGAATTCAGTGTTGTTTATTTCTGATCTGCTCAAGTGAAGTTTAATTATGATGGTGTTCTTCAAAATGTCTTGTTTGGGTTCAGGTGATACTACTTATGGAGAAAGGATGATGATGTTTGCAGTTGTTTTGGAAGGTTAAGAAAACTTAGGAGGTGGAGGCTTAACTTGTTCAATTAACGCTTCCATTTTAGTGTAAAAACATTTATTAGATCTAAAATCTTTATAGAACATTACTTAAATACACGTGAAACAAACTGAACACAAAACTTAAACATTTATTTAGTTATTTTCACCAAACCAGCACTGCATCTGTTCAACAAATTTTGTCATTCACTGTGGTAAGATGGCTCAAGATGGGAGATGGAAAATCTGCCCATCCAGCAATATGAAAAAACATAGCGTGGCGTAGCAAGTCATAGCTTAGCTTAGCGTTATGTGTGGACCAACACATTTAAATATATGGTCCGCTATTTTTCTAAAGAGTTAGCAGAGCAAATCTTAGCTTAGATTAATGTTATGTGTGTGCCGGCCTTTAGAACAAACAATGCACTGCTTGTCCAGAGCAATTACAGTCCCTGTACGATTTGACTGAAAGTTTAGCCAGCTGTATTCTTGTTTAGTCGGAACCATTGAAATAACGGTGTAAAAAAAGAGTGTTCATAAATAATTGCTATTCATCAAATATGGGAGAACCATTTTAAAAGAAAACCGGACAAGCTTAGAATAATAATGTAACGGAAGCTTAAAAGAATGGGTTGTAGAAATATATTATTGAGTTTAACTTTATATATATAAATAAAACATATTTAATATTAAATTAATTTTTACTGTTTGGTAAAATTATCGATCGTATTACATATAAATATAATATTATTATTTAATTTAAATTATTACTGTCAAATGAATAAATGTGATCTCAGGGCCTGAAATATTAAATAAAAAATAGAATAAAATAGAATAAATTAAAAAACAGTTTCTTAACTTAATTCTGCAGGGGTATAAAAACAAATCTTGATCACTAAAATTGGCCTTAAGGTAGTTTATAAATCAAAAGTTTATATTGTGTTGTTTATTGGTATGTTATTGTTTATATCAGTAAAGCTATTTAAGTATAGTTTTATGGAAACCCTCTTATGAACATTTTCTTCGAAGTCATAAAACACATTTTAACAAAGTTAGTGCAATTATATCCAAACATATATTTTACACTGATTCACATACTAAATTCTCTATTTTATTTGATGTATATATATACTAATCCGCGTTTTTATTTGACATCTACATCAATCTATAAAAAAATAGAACATCTATAGTAAATGTTATTGTAGGAAATAAGATAATATTTATAACTTTCCCAAAAGGGTTGAGCTATTATTATAAATCTAATTATAAGACCAAGAAATATATAAAACAAATAATAATCCCTTAGATAACTTTACTGAACAAGTTATTTCAAACATTTCCATGAGTTTACAATTGGTCTATATTCGGTACAGTAGGTAGTTATAATAATATGTAACAATTTACACCAGGTTCCACAGATCACTTCTCAGTTTGATTTCTTGTCAACCCGTGGTAAAAGTAGGAATTACATAGGATTTGAAAATCTTTTCCCATAACTCTTCACAACTTGAAAGGGGAATTTTTTAATATATTACTTTATAATTAGAGAAGAATTGAAAGGTTTAACAGGGGCGATTCCTCTTTCAGCATTGATATTGATAACTTTAAGATTTATTATCGTCATCTTTGTTTCCTGGAACGAATACACATTCTTGGGCAGGAAAGAATTCTCCAATTTCAACACTTTAAAAAATAAATAGGAAGACTATTCCTTTAAAGAGTCAAGTGTTTTACGGCTTCGAGCCTCTGTGGTGGCGTAGCTGACTAAACTGATTTCTCGTCATTGAAATTGCTGTTCTTGTAAGTGTGCCACCATCAATCGGTTCATTTTAATAGATACCAAATCTACAAAATGGGCAAGTGTTGCCAATTACTGCCCAAGTACCAGAAATGATGACCTATCGCTAAAATTGTCTTCTTTGTGATAACCTCAGAGATTGTCCCGAACTGGGAAAGTCTCTAACTATATCTAGGCCATTGATTGGAGAATCACAAGTATTCAGGCACGTTGACCATGATTTCATGTTTATCAATACAATGGGCAAGCAGACGTCAAGGCAGGATTTGATTTCAAGTTTAGTGAGCTTCAACTGCTTTCAAAAGAGATATATTTTGAGAATGAAGAGCCACTTTGACCATGCAGACTCACTTTGACATCCACCTGGCATGGTGTAAAGCTCCAGGAACTTAAAATTTTATACTAGAGGAAGCCATAACTCCTAGAAAAATTAAAGTTAGATCCAATAAAGGTCGGTAGGCTTTGATAAGTAGAATTCCGAAATTTGTATTAAACATATAATTTTCAAAATGTATTTCTTCCATATTCGGTAACTCTAGTTCTTCACTCAGCCGGACGGCTGTCACGTCATGGATCTACTTCGCACTGTTGAAAATTGGACCAAAACTGTCGTAATTTAAAAAATATCAAAATATTAGAGCTAGTCTTTGAGCCAAATAATATCTTGAATACACATAACATTTAAAGTGAGTATTATTGACATGCTAGCCAAATACATTTTTCTCGAAAAGAACGCAAGCATCATCCAAGCAAACTGTATTAGTGGCCGTCGTATTAGAGGAAATTCCTAAGATCTGACAACTAACGTTTATTTATTTATTTTATTTGTTTACTTATACTCCACAAATTTAAACTCACGGTTGTTCTTAATAATTTAAAATTTACTCATATTAATATTATTTTTGATATTTTAAGAGGTTGGGTATTGAGACTTAATGTTAAAACTTATTTCTAACAGCCTATTATTTTTTAATTTTCTATAAATATTTAATGATAAATTTTTTAAATTTTGATCGTCAAGAAAATGATTCTTCCGCCTTTTTCTGAGAATATTCACAGATTTTGAATCTTTAAATTCTGGTAGTACGTCCTTCCAAACTTTAGACATTCGATAGGTAAATGATTTTTAAAAGGTCTTCGTTCGGTATTTGGGTACTTCTAGAGAAGATCTATTCCGTGTTTTATTTTAATGTAGAGATAAAACTAGAACTTAAAAGACGTTGGTTTTTCATATTAAGCCGCTTTAAGGATTTTTAAGTAATTGCTAATATTATCATTAAAAAAAATTAAAATAAATCTTAGACAGGAGCTGTGGATTTCTTGGATTTTCTGTTTTAAGTTTTTATTGATGCCAAAGAAGAAATTCTGAGGAGTAATCAATGTGTGACAGGACCAATGATTCACATATGGTTGATTTTACGTCATTTGGTAAATTGTGCTTGAATTTATAGATATGCTTTAAACAATATTAAGATTCTTGCAAACAAGAGTAGACATGTTTTCCCCGGAATAAAGCTTCATCAGTTACTACTCCTAATTTATTATAATGCCTTATCTTGCGTAGCAACACATTATCAATCTGTATGTTTGGATCAACACATATTCTTCTAAGCAAAATATCATTACCTATTAAAATGTAAGCACACTTGATAACATTAAGCTTTAGGCAGTTTACGTGGCACCAATCCGACAAAATGCTTAGTTCTTCATTAACACCTTTCTCTACATCATAAATATCTACTGGTCCAAATGAAACGTAAAGTAGAGTGTTATCCACGTACTAATGAAAATAGATAGATTTAAAACATTGGGGCATTGAAGTTAAGTACAGTGAGAATATAAGAGGACCTAGTAAACTGCCTTGTAGGACTGGTTTCAGGGAGGAAGATACCGGTCCACTACTACAATTTAGTACAACTCTTTGCTGCCATTCAAGTAAATAATTGTGGAGCCATAGCATGGCTCTATCCGGGAACATGTATTATTGTCGTAGCTTGGGGACATAAATCATTATCTACGTATCAAATGCCTTTGAAAATATTAAAAATAACAGAATACTTGGTTTTTAACTTTCCATGACTTTGTAAACGTCATTTGTTAGACTATAATTGCTTTGTGAATAATAAATTGCTTTTTTCTAAGTATTTAGTCATCTGCTCAAGTACTAACTTTTAGATATTTTTTTACAAAGCAGGGATGATACTAAAAGGTCTAAGATGGGGGAACGTTTCTGAATTGTTTATTTTGGGGCAAAGAATTACCTTGGCTAGTTTCCATAGGTGTGGAGGTGAAAAAAAAGAAAAAAATACTATGCTAGTTATCACACGTAGACAATATGGCAAGCATAGCTTTATCATTTGTAGTATGACATTTTATAATCCAATGGTTGTTGTCTTAATGGAATTTATTATTTTGTAAATTTCGTTTGAGGTAGCTGGGTAGAATTGTAATCTTGTTACAACATAAATTCGGAGAAGTTGTATAACTCACCAGGCCAGCCCCAGTTGACTCATTCCGGCACGACCACAATCCGACATACACACAGGTTCGCTGCCAGCCGTGTTGGTTGAACCGCTCTCCTAAACAAATGAACAGCATTGCGCGTGAGCTCAGCGCATGTCGGCGGGCGTATTCAGAACTTCTACGACCCGTGCTTGTGTATAGACTTACATGCGTGTGTACGAGTGTAGACTGTTCTGGACCCCTTACCCCTTTCCTCTCTGTTGCTCTCCACACCCGAGAACAAATGATTTCCTTGGATATACAACTGTTGGAGTCCAGAATGTGACCACGTATTACACTCGGGGCTTTCGAGGTGAGAGGCCCGGCTATTAAGTAGACTTGACATGTCTCTTAACATTCTCTTTGGTGCTAAATCTTTATTAGTCTAAATTTACTGATCAGGACTTACATATATTATTATTATTATTCTAATCATTATTATTTATTTTACGGTTTTACCCTTAAGGCCATGGGATATTTGGATACCATGGGCGTAGCTGTGCTCGTTCCTTGGGTGTTTTGGGAAGACCTTTTGACCTGATAGTCTTTATCTTAGATTTAATATATCGGCTTCACGGAAAGTTTAATTGCCTACTTCAGCTAGTAGAGAGACAGTTACAAAATGTTCTGTTGTTCTGTTTCTATTTGATGTCAAAAAGTATTGGGATATAGTTTATTTTAGGGGTATTTTGAGCTTTATATATAAATAACGAAAGGTTCCATACCGATATTTAGGTTAGTTAGTATTTGTCAAAGGACGACAACTGGTGATCCTATTCTCACCTTAGATTTAATGCCAGGGCACAAGCCTGTTCTTGGGTCTTTACCTTTGATTATGAGAGTAGTAGTTAATATTAACTTGGAGGTCAATTCTTAGGATATTATCGTTGTTTTCTGATGACGCCATTTTTGGCTCTTAAATGAGTTGCCACCTATTGTTGCTGTTTACATGCCCTTCTGTCCTTGGTGGTTACCTATACGCCTGCAAGCTCATTTGGCTTGTTTACATGCCCTTCTGTCCTTGGTGGTCACCTATACGCCTGCCAGCTCATTTGGCTTGTTTACATGCCCTTCTGTCCTTGATGGTCACCTATACGCCTGCCAGCTCATTTGGCTTTTTTACTTGCCCTTCTGGCCTTGGTGGTCACCTATACGCCTGCCAGCTTATTTGGCTTGTTTACATGCCCTTCTGTCCTTGGTGGTCACCTATACGCCTGCCAGCTTATTTGGCTTGTTTACATGCCCTTCTGTCCTTGGTGGTCACCTATACGCCTGCCAGCCCATTTGGCTTGTTTACTTGCCCTTCTGTCCTTGGTGGTCACCTATACGCCTGCCAGCCCATTTGGCTTGTTTACTTGCCCTTCTGTCCTTGGTGGTCACCTATACGCCTGCCAGCCCATTTGGCTTGTTTACTTGCCCTTCTGTCCTTGGTGGTCACCTATACGCCTGCCAGCCCATTTGGCTTGTTTACTTGCCCTTCTGTCCTTGGTGGTCACCTATACGCCTGCCAGCCCATTTGGCTTGTTTACTTGCCCTTCTGTCCTTGGTGGTCACCTATACGCCTGCCAGCCCATTTGGCTTGTTTACTTGCCCTTCTGTCCTTGGTGGTCACCTATACGCCTGCCAGCCCATTTGGCTTGTTTACTTGGTCAGCGCCTAACGCTGGTGCGTTCCACTTCCTCATTGAGGTGTATCTTGATTGCTTTGTCCTCTACCTCTGTTTGTTGTTTGTGTGGGATGAAGAAAGAGGTAGGTTACAGAATAAGACAAGTGAGCTTGTGTCATTATTACTATGATCATCTCCGTCAAGACCACTGATACGTTTACTCATATGTATGTTATTATTAATATAACTATTACATACTAACATAAAGTAATTATTTATGTCATAAGGCTTATGAAGGTTCTCAGTAATGCACCTTTCAATGCTCCAAATTTCTTAGAAATATTTGAATGGTCCTCTGCTAAGTAGTGAAATAACACAACTTATTTTTCCTTATCAAGTATTTATCTGATTCTGGCATTACTTATAATTCTCTTTATCATCTTTAAACCTTTATTTCAAAAACGCTCTCTTTAATGTATTACGTTGTGTTATAGTATGTTTTATTTCCAAGGTCAACCAAGGTAGATTGTTTTTATTTAGAATATTCTTTAAAGGTGTTTGTCAACAATACTACTAATTATTTTGTTGAAAATATCCACCTTCTCATCAGTAGTTTTGGCCCTCGCTCGAAACTACTTTCAAAACAGATTTAAAACACTCCGGAATAAAGTGTTAGTAGTCATCAATAGTTTTACTAGTTTTTATTGAAATTGGAGAAACTATATCGTATGAACAGTTGTCTGTGTTGTGGTCAGTGAACCCTAAAAGTACATATTAGCTGACAACAGAACTTTATTGGTGTGTTTTTTACTATCATCAGTGTTTGCGTATTTAATGTAATTCTTGAAGGTTGATTAATTATCTTTTTTAAACCGTAATTATCTAGTATATGCTCTAAGAATTTTTGATTGGGGAATTTGGTTGCGCTAGGTTTATATTAAAATGAGCGATTAAAATAATATTATAAATAGGTATAAATTGATAAAATGGCTTTTCTATAATTATAATTTCCTAGTACGGAGTGGTTTGTATAGGACTTCAAACCCGAAATTGACATGTTTATAGATATTTCCCACTCACAATTGTTCCTAACTGTTATTTGTGTAACTTTTGAAGTTCTTAGACGTTCCTCCACCTCATGGCCTGATATTAAAATGGACGCTCCATCCTCTTTAGTTGGCCCACCTAAAGTAACATGACGGATCCCCTAGGGGCATCAGTGGAGGATGTGGCTTTCTCGTTTGAAGAATGCCGGAAGCGATGCTGCCTTAATTACTGACGAATAAATTAGGCTTGACTGCGTTTGGATGCCCATAATACTGTTGAGCTACAATCATAAAATTGGCTGCTGTAATGCCATTGATTTTTTGTATCACCATTTCTTACCTGTTCAGGTTATACTAATATATTATATTAAATTAAATGGGATAGGGATCAAGAATCGGGTAATTTACCCGTATTTTTGGGGGGGAGGATAGTGAGAAACCACTTAGGAAAAATACCTTAAGTATAACCGATAAAGATTCGAACCCCGATACCCTGGCTTCAGCAGACTCGTCAAACTTGAGAGTGATGCCTTAGACCATTAAGCCACTGAAAGTATTTCCTTGTGGTTCATTCAATCAAACGCAGAGGCAAGATCTCCAGAAATAACCATCGTTGCACTCATTCTCACACGACTTGGGTACATTTTGACGTTGATGGATTTGTACATCGACCCCTTCAGTTAACTCATCATCAGGGTCATTACTTGTATCAGCTTCTTAGTCGTTTGAAGAACTTGACATCAGTATTGTGTTGGTGGCCTTACGTTTTATTATATCTTCCAAATTAAATCGTTTGGGCTCTTTGAGGAATTATTTTCCTTCTTGGATAAATTTACATCTACACCTCTCATGACAGTTTCGTTCGGTCCATCAGGAAGTTTTAGTCCTCTTCAGCTCTAAGGCATCATGGGGAGCATTGTCTAAGAGAATATTGACAGTCTTTTAAGCAATTTGAGCCAAACTTCCATGATTCTTGCTACGGCGAATATTGCGGCACTTTAACAGAAATGAATCAATATCTTGGACACCAAATCACTATTCAGAAATTGAGATTTATGCTTGGTTCCGAATCTCACAAATCTCCTACATTAAAGTCTAGTATAAAACACATTAAAACCCATAAATTTAATGTATCTTCACCATTGACTAGTGCGGAAAAACTCCAAACATCACAAGACCGTTCTAGATATAACACAATTACTTGAAATGTTTGTGTGGTATTCATTCATCGAAAGGAACAATAAGTCCCATGAGCACTAACAGAATCTTAATAATAATAACAAGCACCACGTCTTAGTACCCGTTTGGGCTATTTGCTTAAGTACTAATTACACTAATGGGTTAGGAATCGGGAAGGTTGAATTTAGAATAAGTAAACCAGCATCTGCGGGGAGAGAGAGTGGAAAATCACCTCCAGTTCACCCGACCGAGATTCGAAACTCAATCTCCCCAGCCTTGACAGTCAAGCTCAACATGAAACTAGCACTTGAGACTGAGCAACTGAGGTGGGTCTGTTATAATCTGAAAGTGGAGATTTTACCTATATTTTTTTGAACCAACATGCAATTCCATATTTTTTATAATAATTCAAAAATATGTTTTACTTGATTTGGTGTACAGTATGGCGGTCTAGGGGTAAGGTGTCGGACTTCTATGCTGGCGGCCGGGGCTTAATCCTAGGTCCCGGCAAAGATTTATCTGAATACCAAACCCTTCCTTCACCTCTGACCAGACATCTTGTGAATGTGAGGAATGCCAGGCCTCCACCGTGGTTCGGATCCCACGTTAAACTGTAGGTCCACCCTTTCATCTCATAATCACCCTACCATTACACATTAGCGTAAGTGCGTATAACCCGAACGGGTAGCAAGACGTGGTGCTAATAATAATAATAATAATGTACAGTATTTATTGATACCTACTCTTTCAATTAATTTGAATTTTACACCAAGTCAACGTTGCCTTGTATAATTTTTCCTCCTTCCAAAAAATACTGTAATTACCTCAACTTACAATATGTAATCTCCAATGATTGGCATAATCTAGATTACAGTAGGATTTAGTATAAATAATATTTTTAAAACAAATTTATTTAGTTTTATTTTATATGTGTTGATAATATCTATAAAAAAAAGTGTTATGTGATTTATTTATGTAGGAATAGATGGAAATAAATCTAATAGTTTTTCTAGCTGTTGTTTAAGGTTCCTTCCTCTATGAAAATTGGAGTGTACCAGTAGGTTTTTTTCTACTAATATTATTAATATTAATTATTATTATTTCTTTCCTGTGGCAGAGCTTTATACTAAGTGTAAAAAGACAAATGTGGTATCTGTGCAGAGCATATGAGTAGCGTATCTTGAGTTGCAGGAAAAATATATATTTAGATATACGTGAATACTATGTTTTCGAAAGAGTATATTTTCAAATATATTGACCATCTATAGATAGTTTAAAATTATTATTGTATACAAACAAAAATAACGGTATTTATACTCGTATGTCCATACATTTATAATCAAGCACTTATGTATGTGTGAATCCATATATTGTATCTTTTAATTTCCTTTATTTTGAAACTAACATCCAACTTTCTACACAATATATGAAAACCAAATTTAAGCAATACATATTTTAGATAAAAGAAAGTTGTCAAATAAGCAACCTGGATGGAAGCAAGGACATTGTTCTCTTGATTTCGCCTTCCCCACCACTGAAACATACCAACTTGGATGTGTTTCCCAAACAGAACTGCTCCTCTCTAAATCTCCCTCTGCGTGACGACTGCACATGACAGTCCATGTCTATTAGTTACTACCATCTTCCTTCTTTCCTATTTGAATCATTTGGTTCTTTCTCCCTTACTTTTACAAACTCGTGCTCCTGCAGTTGACGTCAGAATTGCTTCAGAACACGTTTGGCAAATTACCTCTTGACTTTGCCGTGGGCCATTTTCTTCTCTTAGCCTAAATTCACAAAAGGAAGACGTCGATTTTCTGAATCTTTCTTCCTTAAAACACATTTGGAAAAGTGAGTCTTACAACGCAGGGTCATTCGGTCTAAAAGCAAGTTATTTACTAGGTATATAGTTTCTCACAAAAGGTTCAGATAATAATTAAATATCTTAAATATTTTATAATTTTAAAGTAATATAAATTTCACATTTGTGAGCAGGTGGAGTATTTGTCAGGCTCATATGATCTAGTTTTCCGGTGATGGGAGGTCCGGGCTGAATTTCATTGGAGTTTTTGAAGGTTTTATTTAAATAAGGCCACCCACTCTCCATTAGCGCAAATGGGGGTAGGTCCTATATTTCCTATAAATCCAACCGTATGCATCCTTATCACGTCAGCTGAGCTAGAGTGTGACTGGCCTGGGTGGACAGTAATACACTGTGGGATAATATAAACGGTGCAATCATATCTACATGCACAGTATGTATTTATCTAATCAAATTTACTCCCGAGTTCCATCACAAGGAAGCTACCTGGTAGAGCGCCAATATGCAATAGGGACGTTTATAAATCACGTATTATTTCACAAGTGGTTTGATATTTTAAAATATTCTATTAGCCATTATATAGGTGAAAGACTTTAACACATTCCCGACCAGTTAAAAAAACTATAGTTAAATTTAAGTTTAAAAGAACTGTAACTAACTTATTTCAATAACGATTTACGTCAAAATTTGCCTCATTGAAGTTGGGATTAATTAAAGAGAATTAAGGAAAATTCATATTAAAATGAAGAACTAAATTAAGATATGAGTTAATTTTGTAAAGGCAACAAGGAAAAAATACAAGAGCAAGTAAATATTATTCATTTGTCTTGTGTATGTCCGACGTTATGAAATATATATAACTATTGTAGGAAACTAATGCTCCCCCATAATTTGCAGTAGTTCTATGGACAATAAGTGTCCAGAGAAATGATTTCAAACTTGTCACTTTTTTTTTCAAGTGAATTATCCTTTACTTCAAACATGATAATTTAAATAATTATAGAGATTAAATGAATCTAGAGAAATCTACTAAAACATGTTACTTTAAGAAAGAAACTAGAAAACTCCAAACATGAAAACACAAATAAATGAAAAAATGAATTTATAAAGTAATTGGATAAAAAATTAAGCCGAAAAAAATTTTGAATACAAACACACTACAGCGGCTCTCAAGCGGATGTAGTCACGATATTTAGCGAAAAATTGTCAGACTAAATTATGTTGTTGTGGTTGTGACATCGCCCATGGACTATTCCTGTATCAACAGGTCTAACCACCAAACCGGTGCTGGGGCTGAGTCATGGATCATGACATCATCAGGGTTGTGACATCGCCCATGAACTATTCCTGTATTGACAGGTCTAGCCACCAAACCGGTGCTGGGGCTGAGTCATGGATCATGACATCATCAGGGTTGTGACATCGTCCATGGACTATTGCTGTCTCAACAGGTCTAACCACCAAACCGTGCTGGGGCTGAGTCATGGATCATGACATCATCAGGGTTGTTACATCGTCCATGGACTATTGCTGTCTCAACGTGCCTTGCCACGAAACCATCACCAGGTTTGAATCCAAATTCAGGAGCCCAATGACAAACACATTCAGAGGCCCTTTATACTAGTATTTTATCACTTTTGCCATGTCCGGACAGCCCGAGGGAAGGGCATCCTACATAGTGCGGGAGGAGTCAATACACACCTCAATTATGTTCCCCTTTTGGTCCAACAAGCAGCCCTATTGCACAGTTCTGTCCACAATTTGGTTAAACATGCAACCCTTTTGATTAGTTTTGTTCCTCTTTTGGTCAAATATGCACCCCTTTCGCTCGGTGTTTTCCCGTTTTGGTCGAAAATGCAGTACTATTGTGCAATTATGTTCCACTTTTGATCAAACACGAACTCCTTTTGTGATACCGGTTTTATAGTAGTTCTCATGATAATTGGTCGTTCGCACATTCACTTGTTCTGAATTAAGTTCTGTATTACGTATGGAAATGGGGCTATTCAAATTGACTTTTTAATAATGAAGTGAGGACCAGTGATTAGTATTTTATATAAATACTTAAGAGATAATTGTAAAATACATTGGGTCAAGTCTGTTTAGTTGTAAAATGTAAAACCCCTTAACCCAGTGCACTCCACGGAGAAATCGGACTATATTTTATGATGGCTTGTGCCATAATTATGTTGTCTTGGTTAGGTTGCAGATGTCCCGAGAATATCTATTTGTATTCACTCGCTGTGCAATTGACTGTCATGATCTGAAACAAAAAATAGCAGTCAACATCATAAATATATCTGGCACTAGGGAACTGATGAGCACTAGGAATCCATACCGCTGAATGCATGGAACTGGCTGGGGTTTGAAACTTCGTCAGGTCTATTCAGTATATATATTGTATGTGAATTTTAGCATACTAGCACAATTTAGCTCCTAGAGTAAAGGCTATTCCATATATATATATATTTCAAAAGAGGAGGTAACGTGATTTGTGTCCATAGCTTTGCCAGGTTGTTGGGATTGTGTTTTTGTGAGTTTTTAATATATCTCATTACAAATTTTTTCTCTCAGTAATTTCGGGAAGAGTGAGAAAGAGCCCTCCCTATAAGAACAGACGGATTGTATATGTTATTATACAAGCTTGAAAACTAGTAGATCATAGAATTTAACGATACATCCTAACATTAATAATATTGAGTGGTTGTGATGGAGCACAAATCAAAATTGGATTACAAACCAACCTTTAACAAGTAAAGTTAACGTGTGTTGCAAGTAGTATTATGTAATGTAGGGTGAAGCAGCTGCTAGCATTGGTTTTTACTTTCTCGTTATGTGGTTAGATCTTAATATTGTTACGTATTTGTTTGTTTTATGTGCTCCCAGCTAAAATAATAGAGTCTTACAACGATTTCCATTTGTATGACCGTAGCAAGTATGCCCTGTCACCCCAGTGCTCTGATTGGCTTAATTTTGTCACGTGACCACACCTCCTCGCTCTCTGATTGGCTGTTGGTTTTCCTCCTCCCCTCCTCCTTACCCCCTTCCCCTGACCCCTTTTCAGTGTTTCAGACATGTTGGTCCTTGTCCCAAATATATTGGTAATTGTATTTTATTGTTTTATTTGTTTTTTATGTATGCACATTGCTTTTTTAGTTGTGCTCAATGGTTATTTATGAATGCTCATTTCTTTTTTATATGTACTAATTGGTTATTTACGTCTGGGTAGGATTGGGATGGGACGTAGGACTCAAGGTCTTTGGCACAATCGCATCACAATATTGGAGATCAGTATTATTTTCGTCGTGGTTCCGAGAAGGTGTGTCTAATATTCACTCGCGTTAGTGTTCCGTGTGGTTCCGGCCGTCATACAAATGGGGTAAGCTTAGGATTTATTATGTTTACTTATGCAGTCCAACGCTACAACCACGACTAAAAAAGGATAATTTAGATGGGCTGAATAATCTTCCTTTTTCTTTCATTCTAGCCAGTTTTACTGACATTCCATTTTTTAAAGATTTTAAATTTTTTCGTATTTTTGTCTGCATAAAATACGTATATTTTTTATCAATTTATTTTATGCACCCAGGATAATTTTATCTATTTTTTACCGTTAGTAAAATCCTTCACCTACCTGATTATTTCTAGTCATAAATAATTAGTTATTTGTATTTATTTTGTATCTAGTCAATTATTTCCTTGTACATATTTTAAATTGGAACCATCTTTTTATGTACATATAATCAAATACGCTTTAAACTGGAGTTTGTAAACTAATACCGTGGCCACTAACCCCATTATGAGCTTAAAAAGTTGATTATTATTTCCTTTACATTTAAACGTGTAGAATTTACTTCAAAAAGTAAAATATATACTATAAATATTATCTTTTGTAAATAAATATTTCAATTACTCTTTTCATGTCATGAGTCAAATTACTAAAATTTTTTATTGTGTGTAAGTAAATATTCCTAGTATAATATTGATGGTGTGAGATATATTTGTACAAACATTTATTTGTGTGTAAATAAAAATTCAAAGTATACTTTTGATGGTGTGAGAAATACTTGTAAATAAATATTCCAATTATAGTTCTAACGGTGTGAGATATATTTGTTTGAATACATATTATAAAACCACTTAAGTTTGTGTTTTATCGTCTTCACCACCACCACCACCACCACCACCTCCATCCCTCCTATCCTATAAATAAAAGTTAACATAGCTTATAAGCCCAATCACAAACACTATGGAAAATGTTGGAACATTTATTTTCAGCCATCATAAGAGGCCCTTCCGGCTGTGGAAAGTCGCATTTTGTAGCGGACTTTATCCGTCACCTGGACACAATGTGTGAAGTTCAATTTGATCAAATCAGATGGTATTATACTTTATGGCAACCGGGATTCGAACAAGACAGGTCAAGTCCACGCGTAATATTCTGTAAGGGTTTGCCGGAAATGGATGACACCTGTAATGACGCTCCACAGTTGAATATCCTGGACGACCTGCTGCGTGAAGCCAACGAAGTTGTCGATATTTTTAACCAAAGGATGCCACGATCCAAATATTAGCGTCATGTACCTTACACAAAATATATTCCACCAGGGTAAGGGCCAAAGAGACATTTCCTTAAACGCATATCATTTCGTGACTTTTATAAATCCCAGGGATAAAGCTCAGATTCAACCCGTTGCACATCAAATCTGTCCTGAAAACCCGTGTTTTACAAGAGGCTTACGCTAATGCTACAAGTACTCCTCACGGGTATATGTTGTTAGAACTCAAACAAGGTAAACCCGAATGGTTCAGATATAGAACCGGCACAAATGTCGGGTGCTAGGTGTACCTATCATGCAAATGCTATAAAAACACCGACACTTCCCGATTACAAATAATTTCATAGCCATGAAGCCCAAATGTCTGATGGCTGTGAGCTTAGATAATCAAATGTTTATAAGCTGACGACTTCCGCACGTCCATCTTAGACTCTGCCTTAAACTATGAGTGTAGAATGACCATGGGCACGGGACGAATCCTGGATAGCTCAGTGGTAAGAGCATTGGCGTACTAAGCTAAAGGTCCCGGGTTCGATTCCCGTGTCCAGGTGTCATTTTTCAATTTTCAGAATAAGTATCAACATGTTTGGAACAAGAACCAACATGTCTGGGACACTGAAAGGGGGGTCAGTGGTAGGGTAAGGGGGCTAGGTGGGGTGGGGGTTTGGATCAGGGGAGGGGGAAACCA
>CABFVX010004928.1:7932-19406 GCA_902151425.1 Timema shepardi
AAATGCGGGTTCACTTCCTCTAATTCAACCTTCCCAATTCCCAATCCATTAGAGTAATTAGTACTTAAAGCGTATAACCCGAACGGGTAGTAAGACGCGGTGCTAAATATTATTATTATTATTATAGTCTGCTCTATATAATGAAGAGCTAATTTATTTAGCACCGAGTCTTACTACCCGTTCATGATATATACTTATACACTAATCAAGTTAATTTGATAGGTATGAGTAAGTTTAAATTTTATAAGAAGTATACCCACATTTGCATGAATAGATAGTGGAAAACTACTTTGGAAAAATCCCCTTAGTACATCCAACGGAGATCAGAACCTTGAGCCCCAGTCTAGTCTACTACAATAGTAGCGCGTCAGATCACGCGGCCAGTGTCTGGTTGACAGCTACAGTAGCCCCACGGCTTCCTTGGTGCTGACTGACAGCTCATAGCTGACAGCTGATGGCTTTGAAAAGCTACCAGACCAAATTATGTATCCCTACGCCGAACCATATGATCTGCAAAAACATGTGTTTAGCAGCTGTTACTTCTTACAGTCAAAATGTAGGTATATACCTAAATGTTGACTGTCAGAAGTCAGCTGTGAGCTGTCAGTCAGCACCAAAGAAGCCACGGGGCTACTGTAGAAAAGTTTATAGACCTATCCTACTTTCAAGTGTTCATACGTCAAGATATGAGATATTAAGTTGTATTTTTATTAAATAAAATGCTAATGATGTTGACTGCAATAAAATGTGTTTGAATTTTTTAAATCTTAAAGTTTACTACCTAGCCAGAGGTCCCGAGTTATATTCGTGACTCTGATAATGATTTATCATTTGAGAAATTATCACTCTGGATTAAGCTTGTGTTGAGTCTGTTTGTAAGTCATGATGTGATATAGTCAATTTAATTTATTTGGGAAGCGATGCGTGATGACACTAACTAAACAAATTACCAAAGTCAAACACCAAACTCAATCGGATTATATAGAATATTTGTTTTTTAAGTGTTAAATGCCATGTTAGAGAAACATGTAACTTACAATAATATAAGAGCAAAGGATGAGGAAGGTGTTTTTAAAGTGAATTTATCCCTCATCCATTTCACCTCACCTCGCCCTCCTGAGAAGAGGTTTGTTGAAATAACAATTTGGAAAATAAAGTAAAGCCGACCGAAATGTGAATCGAATCCCGATCCCCTACGGGAGACTCTGCAAACACAATAACAATGGAGGTCACGTGGTTTAAGATGTCACACTCAATATATATTGGACTGCCGATGATGGGGGTGTTGGGGTAAAAAAACTCGGTTAAGGTGTACCAAAGACTTTCCTCACTCGTCCTCCAAGCAAATGCTGATACAATTTCTCTAAATTAAACCTTCCTTATTCTTAGAACATCAGCGTAATCGTTACATATTCACATATATGGAGAGAAGTGACCAAAAAAATTCAAAACAATCCTGCTTGATAAACTTTTGAAAATCAAAACAAAATCACATTTTCTCGACAAGTGGAAATCACTAGTCAAGGGTGATAAGAGAAAAAATAGACTTTCTCAAAATCGGCTCTAACGATTTTGATTAAAATTCGTATCAAGGTGTTGATTAAGATTATAAATAAACTGGCTATTTTCATTTTTCCATGAAAATGAATTTAAGAGTACTTTACAGAAGCTGAAATTTCCGTATCTCCGCAATTATTGGAGATACTAAATAATTTATCATTGCAAAATTGTAGTACTATTAAAAATAAAAAACTTTTATATGGAATATATTTTTATAAAACCAACAATTTCTGAGATATTGGCAAATATATTAATACAATTTTGTGAGCTTTAGTTGTAAAGAGATACTACTTAGGTTTTCACGCAATAATTCTCCAATGCCAGAGAGTAAGTAAAAATAAGTAAGTCTCTCAAAAGGTTTATGTTGTTTTTCAATTAAACCCCTTAGGAGATATGTTTGTACAACAATTATCTATATCCATTTTAGACGCAATAGACAATATTTACATTTATTATTGGTCAACATTTATAAATGAGGAATTTAATAAGCCTACCAATGCGATGACATGAAGATGTGCAACACCTAATAAAATGTCGAAAATTTTAAACGGAAGTCGCAATTTTAATACGAAGTTTTGACCCTTGTGGACCCAATGTTGATGTTTTTATCGGTCCAAACATACAAATGAGAACATTAATTCTTTAAAAGTAAAATCATAAAATTTAAATCTGTGACTCAAAAAATGTTTTACATAAGTATAGTGCAATTTATGCTTGGGTTTGCTAGGGTATATTATTTCGTTTCAACATATATTACGAGTTTTGAGTAAATATCTCTATTTTCAAACAATAGAGTGAGAAAGTCCGTGTGGAGTTCTGTACAATTTTTTATATAATTTTTGGTAAATAGATGATAGTAAGCTCTTTATGTCTGCTAAAATATATTCTACTACAATGAATAAAATTCTTTATTTAAATTGGGGAGTTTTCACGGTTTCTACAATTCCCAGTTTTAATACGATGTTCTAATAATACAAACGACGAACTAAACACCCTAACCAAACTTAGGATACTCAAAACAGTATCCACTTATTTAGTCCACTTCATCAAACATAATCTCCACGAAGCGTAACAATATATATTTGTTACGTTAATATTATTGTTTATTTTACTCAACTGTGAACGTTTACCAAAGGCAAAATTCACTAATCCAAAGTGAAATATTTTGTTTCAAACATTCAATTATTTTTTTGTATTATTTTTAAAAGCACTGGCCGACCAACCAAAAATATCAACGTAAAGGATTTTAAAACATTACAAAAAAATACTAATATTAATTAATCACTAAATAAGCGAGACAGTAGTTTTTTGAAATTGTTTTTTAGGTCGTAGAGCTTACAAATAAAATAAAATAGAACACAGAGGGCAAGAGACCTACGTTAAAAAATAAAGGGGGGGATAAGTGGATGTTTGGGGGTGGGTGGGTGGGGGGGTAGGACGTTTTAAAAACACGCACACAAACACGTTAACTTTATCCCCAACATTGTGAATGTGTTTTTATATAGCGATGCATAGAAAAACAGGGTAAAAAAATAACAGTAGCTTATGACAACCTACCCTTTTATAAGGGTAGTATAGGTAGGGGGTTGGTTAGCGGAAAGAGATTAAACCAGTGGTGCTTGTGATGTGGTGTTAATACTGAACACAGGGTTGCCAATCATACGGCCTCAAACTAAATCCTCTTATCGTTCGGAAACCTTCCCCCCCCCCCCCTTCTCCACAGCTTTCGCCAAAAACCAACTCCATAGCGAAACAGTCGAGCGTCGGATTAGATTTCCCTAACCTACCCAGGGCTACCACACGAACCTGATGAAATCCCCTCCCCTTCCTTTCAACCCCCTCCCTTTGTCTTCCAAGGAGAGAATTCCCCGTCGTGTTGCACTTACAGTGGTTTATAGAACGTGTTTTGCGGTAGTCAATTATCAAGGGGGATAAATATAGATAAACAGAGGATAGCTAGATGGAGATATTTATGTATATATAGATGAATATATACAATGATAACTAGATAGAGATATATATCTATGTATATAGAAGGATAGATAGATGAAGATATATATAGATAGAGCAATAGCTAGATGAATATTTATGTATATATATATAAAGGTAGATAGATTAGATAGATGAAGATATATATATATAAGGATATATTTAAAAATAAGGATATATATACAAGGATATCTAGATAGAGATTTATAAATAGATAGAAAGATATATATATATATATATATATATATATATATATAAAGATTTAGACCTATAGATGGAAATATATAGATGAGGGAGAGCTATATGGTGCTATATAGATGGAGGGATGGATTTAGATTAATAGTGTTATGTAATATAAATAGGTATATAGCTTATAATAAATAGCTAGAGGAATAGCTAGACGGATAAAGGGGCAGGACACGACACTTTCTTGTATAGTTTTATATTTCAAAATGAATGTGGGGAATGCCAGGCCTCCACCGTGGTTCGGATTCCACGTTAAACTGTAGGTCCTCCATTTCATCTTACAATCACCCTACCATTACACATTAGCGTAAGTGCGTATAACCCGAACGGGTAGTAAGACGCGGTGCTAATAATAATAATAATAATAATAATAATATATTTCAAAATGAATAACACATGGTTTTGCGTATGAATATGAAATGGACTTAGTGGCTTTTTTTTTTCTAACTCTCAGATAAGTTTAGCTTTCCCCATCCCCCAAATACCCCCAAATACCCCCAAAAACCCAAAAAAAGAAATCGTGGCTGGGTAAATAACCCTTGTTTACGACAGTTTCGTGGACGTGCCAGAATATACAAGATCATATTTCTGAACGAAATGGCGAACCTAATCTGTTAGTGATTTGAAGGGGGAAAGGGACAACTCGTTCACTTACCAGCTTCACGGTATTTTGTGGCGTGACATCTGTTACCATATTTGGTGCATCTTTTGTGCTAAATATACTTTGAATAAGGAGACAGTTTAAAGTTCACTGAACTGCTCACACAATGATTAAATAATGTTATAATAATGAAAATTGGTAGAAATAAAGGAAAATAAACAATAAAATAATAAGTGCAAATTTAATGAAGAAAGGCCACCTAAAGAATTAGGCAAAAATGTGGGAAGAATCCAATGCACAAAAATGACATTTTCCTTCTTTCGTATTATTATTATTAGCACCGCGTCTTACTACCCGTTCGGGTTACACGCACTTACGCTAATGTGTAAATGGTAGGGTGATTGTGAGATGAAATGGAGGACTTACAGTTTAACGTGGGATCCGAACCACGGTGGAGGCCTGGCATTCCCCACATTCACAAGATGTCTTGTCAGAGGTTAAGGAAGGGTTTGGCAATCAGATAAATCTGTGCCGGGACCGAGGATTGAACCCCGGCCGCCAGCACAGAAGTCTGACACCTTACCTCTAGACCACCAGGTCATGTAGCCTGATTCAATGGCCGCATAGTCTAAGATTTCACTCTCATGTTAGATTAGACTGCCAATGACAGGGAGATTGGGGTTTGAACCCCGGTTGGTTCTACTGAGGGTGTTTTTTCATAAATGGTTTTACACTCTCCTTCCACTCAAATGCGGATAGATGATAGATTATCTCTGACCTTCCTCATCCCTAATCCATTTAATGCTAGCCTGCCTAATTTACAACTATAATATAGTAATATTGTCGACTTTCTTAGGTTACAATTCTTTTAGGTTGTAGGTTATATATTGCAAGATCCTTTATAGCCGCGTCTTACAACACTTTCGGTTTATGCACTAATTACGCTAATGGTTGAGGGATTAGAAAGTTTATATTTAGAGGGAGGTAGAGTGGAAAACCATTTTGGAAAAACTATCCTCGGTACACCCAGGAATGTAAAGTTCTTCCGCGGAGATAATTAGTCCAATAATGATGATCAAGTTCCTCCACGGAGATAATTAGTCCGATAATGGTGGTCGAGTTCCTCCACGGAGATAATTAGTCCTATGATGGTGGTCGAGCTCCTCCACGGAGATAATTAGTCCAATAATGGTGATCGAGTTCCTCCACGGAGATAATTAGTCCGATAATGGTGGTCGAGTTCCTCCACGGAGATAATTCGTCCGATAATGGTGGTCGAGCTACTCCACGGAGATAATTAGTCCTATGATGGTGGTCGAGCTCCTCCACGGAGATAATTAGTCCAATAATGGTGATCGAGTTCCTCCACGGAGATAATTAGTCCGATAATGGTGGTCGAGTTCCTCCACGGAGATAATTCGTCCGATAATGGTGGTCGAGCTACTCCACGGAGATAATTAGTCCTATGATGGTGGTCGAGCTCCTCCACGGAGATAATTAGTCCAATAATGGTGATCGAGTTCCTCCACGGAGATAATTAGTCCGATAATGGTGGTCGAGTTCCTCCACGGAGATAATTCGTCCGATAATGGTGGTCGAGCTACTCCACGGAGATAATTAGTCCTATGATGGTGGTCGAGCTCCTCCACGGAGATAATTAGTCCAATAATGGTGATCGAGTTCCTCCACGGAGATAATTAGTCCGATAATGGTGGTCGAGTTCCTCCACGGAGATAATTCGTCCGATAATGGTGGTCGAGCTACTCCACGGAGATAATTAGTCCTATGATGGTGGTCGAGCTCCTCCACGGAGATAATTAGTCCAATAATGGTGATCGAGTTCCTCCACGGAGATAATTAGTCCGATAATGGTGGTCGAGTTCCTCCACGGAGATAATTAGTCCGATAATGGTGGTCGAGCTCCTCCACGGAGATAATTCGTCCGATAATGGTGGTCGAGCTCCTCCACGGAGATAATTAGTCCGATAATGGTGGTCGAGCTCCTCCACGGAGATAATTAGTCCGATAATGGTGGTCGAGCTCCTCCACGGAGATAATTCGTCCGATAATGGTGGTCGAGCTCCTCCACGGAGATAATTAGTCCGATAATGGTGGTCGAGCTCCTCCACGGAGATAATTAGTCCGATAATGGTGGTCGAGCTCCTCCACGGAGATAATTAGTCCGATAATGGTGGTCGAGCTCCTCCACGGAGATAATTAGTCCGATAATGGTGGTCGAGCTCCTCCACGGAGATAATTAGTCCGATAATGGTGGTCGAGCTCCTCCACGGAGATAATTAGTCCGATAATGGTGGTCGAGCTCCTCCACGGAGATAATTAGTCCGATAATGGTGGTCGAGCTCCTCCACGGAGATAATTAGTCCGATAATGGTGGTCGAGCTCCTCCACGGAGATAATTAGTCCGATAATGGTGGTCGAGCTCCTCCACGGAGATAATTCGTCCGATAATGGTGGTCGAGCTCCTCCACGGAGATAATTCGTCCGATAATGGTGGTCGAGCTCCTCCACGGAGATAATTCGTCCGATAATGGTGGTCGAGCTCCTCCACGGAGATAATTCGTCCGATAATGGTGGTCGAGCTCCTCCACGGAGATAATTCGTCCGATAATGGTGGTCGAGCTCCTCCACGGAGATAATTCGTCCGATAATGGTGGTCGAGCTCCTCCACGGAGATAATTAGTCTGATAATAGTGATCGAGTTCCTCCACGGAGATAGTTAGTCCGATAATGGTGGTCGAGTTCCTCCACGGAGATAATTAGTCTGATAATAGTGATCGAGTTCCTCCACGGAGATAGTTAGTCCGATAATGGTGGTCGAGCTCCTCCACGGAGATAATTAGTCCAATAATAGTGATCGAGTTCCTCCACGGAGATAGTTAGTCCGATAATGGTGGTCGAGTTCCTCCACGGAGATAATTAGTCCGATAATGGTGGTCAAGCTCCTCCACGGAGATAGTTAGTCCGATAATAGTGGTCAAGCTACTCCACAGCACCTCAAGGAGGGGATCTTCGCACAGTAAATCACAAAATTAAATAAAAATTAAATTCGTTAACGCATGAAAAGTTAGGTTAAGTTAGGTTGGTTGAGAACCATAAGGATATGTAGAAAATATCCAACTATACGTATAATCCATTCTTTCGGGTGTCGTGAAGGAACTCAACAACTTCCCCTCCCCTCCTTTCCACCCCTCCACTGACAAAGTGAAGTAATTATATCCCTCCTTCCACCCCCAACCCACCAAGTGGAGTAACTCGAGCACGCCCATACACCTGACCGAGATTCGAAACCCTATCTCCCCGTCATCGGCAGTCTAGTCTACTGCGAGAGTAACGCCTTAGACCACATGGCCACAGAAACTTGTTGATATCGCAAGTTGTAAACATAATTAATAATACGGATTGTCGATATCGCAAACAATTTTTATATCTGCAAATAAGAGGTTGGAAAAAAAACACACAGTTATGTTACATATTATAATGTAAGACTTTACAATATATGTTTCAACAAACTGATACACGATGCTTGTCCAAAGGATCAGTCCTGAGAGCTGAATCTCCTCGCTTTGTAGGCGCATGCGCAGTGATTGAGTCGATTATAATTTAAATTTGAATTGGTTCTCCCAAGCAGATTTAATGGAGCACCCCTACCAGTGCAACTAACGCAGCTTTGAGATTATTTCTGGTGATTGGTTTATAGCTTATCACATGATCACATTTCCATGTTCTGATAGGTTATTTTTTTCAATAAAGTGTGAATTTGGAGTAAGGGGGCGTTAAAGTATTACGTAAGCAAATTTTTGGCCCTTTTTAACCCCTCCCTCTTCCTTGTAAGCAAAAATAAGCAAACTCCTGCCCCCAACTCTCTTGCTTACGTAAGACATGTAAAAAAAAAAAATTGTTTACAGGAATTACCTTTTTTTTTAAAATGCAATTTTGCTTATAGCCTGAACAGTTATTAAGAAGCGATGATAAAAAAATATTAAAAATCCATGCAATTTATAAATTGCTGGTAATTATTAACAAAGGGGCGTAAATTAATATTGCGAAATAATTGACAATTAATATACTTGGTACACAATACATTTAAATTTATTGAACAGGTGAGATTAAAACAAGATATAAAATTATAAAAGTTTAAAATTTGAATTCACTTTTAATTGAAGTTATAAAAAAAGTATTAGCCTATTAGTGAATACATGATTATTATATTTATAAAAAAAACCACCCTAAACTCCGTTTAATTCGACGACCAAAGACCATGAATCCACGTCTGAACACTTTCAATTATTATGTTTCTATTTGGGGATTGAAAGCGGCCGTTGGGGGGGGAGGGTTAGGTCACTCAAACTTTGGTTTACTTCTATACCCGCCTCGGTGGCGTAGTTGGCTAACGCGCTAGTCGTGTTGAGCTCGACTGCTAAGGACGGGGAGATCGAGGTTCGAATTCTCGGTCGGGTGAACTGGGGGAGGTTTTTCCTAAATGGTTTTCCACTCTCCCTCCACGCAAATGCGGGTTCACTTCCTCTAATTCAAACCTTCCAAATTCTTAATCCATTAGCGTAATTAGTACTTAAAGCGTATAACCCGAACGGGTAGTAAGATGTGGTGCTAAATAATGATGATAATAATAATAATGGTTTACTTCTATAGGCCTCTCCATTTCTTCCTCGTATAGCCATTCAGTATCTTCATTGCTGCCCAAAGTCCAAGAGTCTTGCGATGCTCCCTCCCTCAACTGTGCCAGTCTTTCTCTGTCTTACGTAAGCATTGTTTTGACCCCCTGTCAGCATAAATAAGCAAAGCTCGAACTACCCCCTACCCCCCAAAGTGCTTACATGGGTAATACTTGAGTATCCCCTAAGGTGCAGACAAGGTCTGTGCAAGAACCTGAATGAGGGGAAGGAGGGGGGAGACCTGCAAGTTATAGAGGAAGGAGATTTCTATTAATTAACTTTTATTTCATTTCCACACTCTCTCCCCCCCACTTCCCCCCCAGTGGTAGTGTACAAGTAGATTGTTTCCACATGGCGGCTCCGTTTCTCACTGTCAGTCGAGATCTCGAGCATCCAAGATCGATATTACTCCACGTGTGTGTGTGTGTGCTTAGGGGCAGACTAGGGAGTGCTTCCAGGGTAGACAGAGATTGTTAAGACAGTACCTGTGAGATGTTACCTCCCTTCCCCTCCAAACCCCTCTATTTCTGTACTCATTTGACCAATCTTACATACTATCTGCTCTACATATAGTCCAATTTTCATAGGAATGAGCCTTATCAGATAGCTATAAAAGTTACTACCTTCACGTATTAATACGCCAAGTTATGTGATCTGCATCTGTAAATTTTGATGGATAGTGTCGATATCAACAAATTAACACTACTACTATAGTTCTGATCAATTTTGATTGCTAATAAAGTTTCTAATTTTTAAATACCCTTTCTATGAGAATTTGACTATACTTCACATGAGAATGTAGTATGTTAGTTTATAACTGACCTGACAAATGAGTGTTCTACTGATTTATGAAAACAATTCACAGGTACAGTTTAAACTAACTCTGCTTACCCTGACAACACTTCATGACAAGACACTGTCAATGATTGTTCTACTGAGTGGTGAGAACAATTCACAGGTACAGTTTATACTAACTCTGCTTACCCTGACAACACTTCACGACAAGACACTGTCAATGATTGTTCTACTGAGTGATGAGAACAATTCACAGGTACAGTTTATACTAAATCTGCTTACCCTGGCAACACTCCACGACACGACACTGTCAATGATTGTTCTACTGAGTGGTGAGAACAATTCACAGGTACAGTTTAAACTAACTCTGCTTACCCTGACAACACTTCACGACAAGACACTGTCAATGATTGTTCTACTGAGTGGTGAGAACAATTCACAGGTACAGTTAGAACTAACTCTGCTTACCCTGGCAACACTCCACAACACGACACTGTCAATGATTGTTCTACTGAGTGTTGAGAACAATTCACAGGTACAGTTAGAACTAACTCTGCTTACCCTGGCAACACTCCACGACACTGTCAATGAGTGCTCTACTGGGATTCAAATAACAATATTGTCGGTCTATGAATATCAAATTTTAATTTGACACCTTTCCAAACGTACTCAAGTACGTAACTTAAATAACTTAAGTAAAGGTTATGAGGCGTTTCTTTTGCGATGGATTATATTGCCTGTGGGGGAGCTCGGGGTTTGAATCTTGTTCGGATGTAATAAGGGTGTTTTTCACTAAATGCTTTCCCATTCCTCTTTAATGCAAATACTATTACATTTTCTCTAAATTCTAACTTATACACTCCTCGTTATTAGCATCTTACTACTTGTCTGGATTATAATTATATGCGTATGTTCTAATCACGTTTGTGGGTTATGGATGAAGGTTGAATTTAGAGGAAGTGTACCCGCAATTTGCATAGAGAGAGAGAGAGAGAGTAGGAAATAATCTAGCAAAAACTACACCCGATTGGGATCGAGCCACGATCTCCCTGTTATCGACAGTCTAGTCTATTGCGAGAATAATAGTCTAAGCTACCTCAGACTATGCGGGCACCGAAGTGGGTCATTCCATAATTCATTAGTATAAATATGCAGATAGGCGGAACGGGGAAGTTGAAGTTCGGTATATAAAAAATAAATAAATGAAGTTAGCAAAACAATGTCGTGTGTAGCCTTTCCGTTGATTACTTTCTGGTTTTAAGGTCGAGTTAGCTGTCCTTTAAATACAAAACCTGAAACCAGAGTGAATGTTTAAGGAACTTCACCATCAGTTGAAATTGGTTTGTACGAGTCCTGCTATGGTATGAGATGGTATGGTCATGTAATGAGGATGTTGGAGTACAAGAGATAGTAGAGGAAGCAAGGTTGAGATGGTATGGTCATGTAATGAGGATGTTGGAGTACAAGATATAGTAGAGGAAGCAAGGTTGAGATGGTATGGTCATGTAATGAGGATGTTGGAGTACATGAGGCAGTAGAGGAAGCAAGACTGAGATGGTATGGTCATGTAATGAGGATGTTGGAGTACA
>CABFVX010004928.1:21284-37704 GCA_902151425.1 Timema shepardi
TATCACCCTCATACTCACTATCACCCTCATACTCACTATCATCCTCATACTCACTATCACCCTCATACTCACTATCACCCTCATACTAATTATCATCATCGCCTCAAATCATTGGGGACATGGAAAAAGCCTCCACGGAAAGAATGTACCATTGGTACATTCGGGCATCCCCTGGACAAAGTTACATTAGTACTACCACGAGTGAAGTACCCCATATATACTTCACTCGTGGACAAGTAAGTATTATATATGACTTATCAGATTATTAGTATGTGTTCTGTCTTACGACAGGTCCATTCCTTTTGTCAGTGAACTTAAGACCGCCAATACACCCTGTCCTCTGCCTCCTCCTTCAGCTCCAAGAATTTTCTTCTTTCCTTCAACTCATCTAGTGTTTGAATTCTCCTTCTTCCTAAGCTCATCTTTCCCTCAACCATCCCTTCTATGACGTCGTGCAGAAGACAGTTCCTCCTAAAGATGCGTCCGATCCAGTTTGCTTTGTACTAAAGAATCACATCCAACATGGGTCTCTTCTCACCCACTCTTCTTAGTATTTTTTTTCATTCGTCATCCTGTCTGTCCAGCTGATCATCTAAAGTCTTCTCCAGCACCACATTTCAAAGCTCTCCAAGTAGTTCTTTTCCATCTTCCTGAGAGTCCAAGTTTCTGCTCCATACAGCGTGATGCTCCAAATGTAGCATTTATTCAGTTCCAAACTAAGTTTTCTGGTCAGAAATAACCTCTTCTTGTTGAATGCGTCCTTGCAAATGATGTTCCTTGACCTACAGTAGCCCCATGACTTCTTTGGTGCTGACTGACAGCTCACAGCTGACTTCTGACAGTCAACATTTAGGTATATATCCTAAATTTAGACTGTCAGAAGTGACAGCTGCTAAACACATGTCTTTGCAGATCATATGGTTCGGCGTAGGGATACATAATGTGGTCTGGTAACTTTTCAAAGCCGTCAGCTGTCAGCAGTGAGCTGTCAGTCAGCACCAAAGAAGCCTCGGGGCTACTGTAATTTCCTTTGGCGCAATAGGAGATTCTTTGTCAGTAGACTTCCCGAGTACTTGAACTGCCATTGTATGCTATTCTATTTAATTCAGATAATATGAGAACATAAAATAAAATGTAGGCCAGGCCTACTCGGGATTTATTTATCGAAATTTTTCTTTAGTTACAATCAAGTTTTTATAGAAAGAGTCTTCCTTATATCCTATAAGATATGACATTAACATTGATAACATTTTACTATTTAATTATTATTGTATATTTTATAGGTATTGATAATTAATATCAAAAGGGATAGCTGCAGATCACATGACTAGACGTATTAATAAATGAAAGTATTATTATTATTAATTATTATTATTATTATTATTAGCACCGCGTCTTACTACCCGTTCGGGTTATACGCACTTACGCTAATGTGTAATGGTAGGGTGTTTGCGAGATGAAATGGAGGACCTACAGTTTAACGGGGAATCCGAACCACGGTGGAGGCCTGGCATTCCCCACATTCACAAGATGTCTTGTCAGAGGGGAAGGAAGGGTTTGGTAATCAGATAAATCTTTGCCGGGGCCGAGGATCGAACCCCGGCCGCCAGCACAGAAGTCTTGACACCTTACCCCTAGACCGCCAGGTCACCTTACATGAAAGTAAATCTAGTAACTTACCAGGCTGTCAGATGTCCTTCCTATGACTATTGGACTGTGAATGCTTTTAATGGATAGTCTAGATATTATAAGTAGTTTTATGTGACAACAAAGAATTGTATCCGTCGACTTCGACTTTGGTCCACTTGTTTCAAATCTTGCTTCTTGACTTCGCGTTTAGAAAGTGATCTTCTCACAGCCTTCCCATTTTAATCTCTAGTAGCTAAAGACCTATATAATTTCACAGATTAGCTTAACTTCCCTAATCAAACCAAAACCTCTGCCATGAATGATTTTTATTTTTTTAAACCTAATGTGGTTTCGTCTTTAGAAACATGTTTTCAAAACTTTTTGACGTGTAGACCCCTTAAATAGCTCCTTTTTCTAAGTCATATAGACATGCAAGTAGAGAAATAAAGTATCTATTGTGGGGTAAGTAAGGGCAGTCCGTAAGCTGTTTGTAAGGGTGAGAGAGAGAGAGAGAGAGAGAGAAACTGTATACAAAATAAATAAAAGCTTGACTAAATAAAGAGAAGTGTCGCCATGCCATGTCTGTGCTCCGATATTTCCCCTCTCTTCCCCTCCAAACATAAGAGAGAGAGAGAGAAGTAGGTCTCAATTACCCCTACTTCCCCCTCACGCCGCTAGAGAGCTTCCTATTATTCATGGTACAAGTTTCTCGTGGGCTGCGAAGCGCCCCCTATATATTCCCCCCTCCCCTCTCACTGTAACTTATATCCCCCTTTTACACACATTTGAGCGGCTTTGATTGGCAGCGGGGTGAGGCGGCGGAACAGGCGTCGTCATGGTAACCGAGCCACGACCGGCCAATCATGGAAGAGGGATATTTCCCCTCTTTTCCCCCCCTTGCCATTGTGTTTTTGTTATGAACAGGAAGACTCCTCCCTCCTCATCCTTTTTCCCCCTCCCCACCTAAGCTCGTCTCATGATTAGAGGGGTAGTAGAGAAGACAACAAGGTGTGTCGGTGATAAGTCGTGACACGGATAGGGCCATGATCGGTACACTACGATAGCTTTTCGCCTTCCGAAAATATCCGGGGGAGTGGGAAAAAAAAACAAAAAAATTACATAGGTCAAGTTAAGGGCGGAAAATAGGCCCTTAATATAAAGTGTAGGCCTAACGTGCGAACTAAAAAAAAAAGAAAAAACAACGCGTTTAGGGTTGATATATTTCCAACCCTTGTGACATCCGCGTCGCGACGAAACAACAAGTGTTTACTTGTGTTCTATCTCTACGTGTGAGTGTGTTTTGTTTTATATTCCTCCACATGTGTTCCGAAAGATACGTCCGCGTGTGGTTAGATTTAAAATAAAGATCCGGAGAAATAAAAAAATTGGAGACGTTTTATCCCCGGCCGGGCGCGGCGCCGGCAACAACGGGTACGTTCCACGCCGCCTACAGGGACTCCGGCGTCGCGAGGATGGCTCTGGGACTAGGGGCGCTGGGCGCCTCGGTGCACCACCACCAGGGTCTAGGGACGTCGTCTTCGGCCGCCGCCGCAGCCGCAGCCGCCGCAGTGCTGGGGGCCGTATCGGTCGGCGGCGGGGGTTCGCCCGTAGCGCCGCCACCGCCTCCCCCGCCCCCCATCATACCCTCCCACGATGTTCGCGCTGCCGACGCTCAACTTCACCGTGTCGCAAGTCGCCGCCGTTTGCGAGACGCTGGAGGAGAGTGGAGACATCGAGAGGCTGGCCAGGTTCCTGTGGTCGCTCCCGGTCGCCCACCCCAACATCGCCGAGCTCAACAAGAACGAGGCGGTCCTGAGGGCGAGAGCCATCGTCTCGTTCCACAGCGGCAACTTCCGGGACCTCTACACCATCCTGGAGCACCACAAGTTCACCAAGGACTCCCACGGGAAGCTGCAGGCGATGTGGCTGGAGGCGCACTACCAGGAGGCAGAGAAGCTCAGAGGGAGGCCCCTGGGACCCGTCGACAAGTACCGCGTGAGGAAGAAGTTCCCCCTGCCCAGGACGATCTGGGACGGGGAACAGAAGACGCACTGTTTCAAGGAGAGGACGAGGAGTCTGCTGAGGGAGTGGTACCTGCAGGACCCGTATCCGAACCCCACCAAGAAGAGGGAGCTGGCACAGGCCACCGGACTGACGCCCACCCAGGTGGGCAACTGGTTCAAGAACCGGCGGCAGAGGGACCGGGCGGCCGCCGCCAAGAACAGGTCAGTCTTGTCCGGCTCACTGGCTGGTTCCTTCTGGCCACAAGACTAGCTACGGCCTTTAGGGAGCAGATAATACTAGCTGGTCAGTAACACGTTCCCCTAGTTTGAGCCGAACGTGGGATGGATGACCACAAAATATACTAACCAGTGTCGTGGCGTGGCTTGTCGCCAGGGCAAGCAGAGTCTGTCTAAACCGTACCTATGAATTAGTTTCATCACTCAGTAGAACACTCATTGGTCAGGTATCACTATACACACATTCACATATGAAGTATGTAGAGGAGAGACTATGCATGACTTGTTCGTCAAATGTTGTTGTTTCAACAAACTCTGCTTGTACCGGCAACACTCCAAGACGCGCCACTTTACACTAAGTCACAAGTTCCCCTTGAAATCTGAGCCCGCTATGTCAGCTGATATCCAATACAATGTAGATTCTTTAAGGTTCGCGGTTAGTACGATGTTGTGAAAGTATTACGATTGTATTACGGTCTAGTGGGTGGAGTTGTCGGACGTCTGTCTATCACACAATATTTGGTTAAGGTTGGGTGGGATGGCATGCAAGTTGAAATGCGTGTTTTTTGCACTTTTTATTATAAAAAAAATAGCAGGTGCGTTCAGTTTAATCTTTCACATGTGGTGATATCAACAGTTCATAAATATCTGTCATGAACGTCGTGGAATAAACGGGAACATTTTTAATGAAGTGAAGAGTTTTTTTTTTCCTAATCTCACTATACCTATTAAATATATTTAAAAATTGTTGAGAAATCAACAAGAATATTTTAAGCGTAATTACTGAAGGAATAGGCCTGTTTTACATAGTTGGCCAAAAAGGTATTTTTTTACACAATCCGTAAAAATATTTACCTTCACTAACGTACATTTTTTATTCACCGTCCTCCCCCCTAAAACTACAGAAAGGGTAATCATTAGTCCTGGTCATTTAACTTACATGACTCCTACATAGTTTTCCGATTGATAAAAACCTGCTGCTTAATATAGAGTGATATAAAAATGAATTAAGTTGGGGTGCTAGTGAGCGCGAGTTTAGGGCAGTATTTTTGCCCTTTTTATAGCACAAACATTTTTTGGCCAAAATAAATCAAATATTTCTTCTATAGAATCGTAGAGTTTAGTTTTCTGCACATGTTAATTTCAACAGTTGTTGAATATTAACATGTGCAGAAAACAAATCTCTACGATTCTATAGAAGAAATATTTGATTTATTTTGGCCAAAAAATGTTTGTGCTATAAAAACTGCAAAATTAATGCACTAAACTCGCGCTCACTAGCACCCCACCTTAGGTACTATTGGTATTTTTATTTTTTATTCATCTAAGGTATTTAACGTGCACTTTCTGATCCAATTGAATTTCTATGAGGGATAGCGAAAGTACCTACCCATTTTGCCGGGAAAGGTATTTCCACATACCTTTCAGGGTTATTTTACATGTCATAATCGACACGGGACTGACGGCTTCACTTTCCCATCAGAAGGAAGTTGTGCTACGGATTTTTTTATCGCTCAAGAAAAATACATCGACCCCGGCTGGGTTTGTACTCACGAACATCGGGTCCTGAGACGATCGCTTTACCCCCCAAGACCACCGAGGTCGAGCAAGTTCTGTTGATTAGCTTGTTAGTCCAAAAGCGCGCAAGTAGCAATCGTTAAACGGAAGGTTCTCACAGGTACAGCAGGTTAAAATGTCAAGTTGTTAATTAATGTACAGTACATTTTAATTAGTACAAATATCTTTGATCATTGAAAAAATATATTTTTTAAGAGAGTTCGGTGTGACAATTTTAATAATAATATTTAGCACCGCGTCTTACTACCCGTTCGGGTTATACGCTTTAAGTACTAATTACGCTCATGGATTAGGAATCGGGAAGGTTGGATTAGAGGAAATGAACCCGCATTTGCATGGAGAAAGAGAGAATGGAAAACCTTTTTAGGTAAAACCACCCCCAGTTCACCCGACCGAGATTCGAACCTCGATCTCCCCATCCTCGGCAGTCGAGCTCAACACGAATAGCGCGTTAGCCAACTACGCCATCGAGGCGGATGTCACAAATTAAAAAAAACAACATATTTTGGTATTTAAATATGACAAGAGTAACAATTTTTTTTACTAATTTTTTTATTTAGTTCTGAGCACTCGTATAATTGCCCAAAATAAAATAGAGCCGTAAACTAATATAAATGTTACATATTTTGTTCCATATAGGACTAAATTAGACTATAACATTTATAGGGACTATACCAATTTACATTGAAATCGTTAGTGTGAGGTGAAATGTAGGTAGTAATTTATTTATATGTGATTAATAAAAAGTTTCCCTGCTAAAATTAGTAAAACAATCCCTAAATGTAATTGATTTGTTTAAAAAAAAAGTACATCAATCGTATTAGGCCAGTGCCTAAAGTTCTAATTTATTTACTACGTTTAGGTTAAGAATAATTTAATCTTGGTTTTGTATTATTTGAATACTACCCCAATTATAATTTGCCACATCAAATAGAACACAAAACTAGGCATAAATACGTAGCTTCGAACAAAAATAATGCATTATTTTTGCTAAATGATTGTGTTTTTTTGTATAAAAAGCCCATTAATAACTAAGATTGGTCTCAATCTTTCTAAAATCGTGCTGGCCATCTGTATTTTAATAATAGAACAATTATTTATTAATAATAAATAGGGCCTGTTATTACGAAAGTATAGCCGAAATGTGAACAATCTTACTATTAATGTGTTGTAATAATATTTTACGTTAATCCAACAAATAAATGTTAAATCATTCAAACATAAACCATAAAAATTAATATATTAAAGCATTTAACAAGAGACAGAAAACAAATGCATAAGAAAGCTGCAATAATTTTAACACACTCCAGAAACATGCGGGTTTAATTGTGCCAATTGTTTATTAAAGAAAAAGAAACATTTTAATCACTGGAAATAAATAAGGCCAAATGAATAGCTTTTGATAGTCGTCCTTAATATAGCTGAAAAACTATTGTTAGTTCACTAAAAAAAATTGTATGATTATATCAACCTAATATTTTAATAATAATAATATTGGACTAATTTCCACAAGTGAAAACATTTTTACATGCTCGAATTCTTCAAATACATGTTTACAATTATAATATATTTTAAAACAAATTTAACAAACGAGTTAAAACGATACCAAAAATTGAAAAGGACGGTGTTTTGCAGTTATTATAGAAAAAGTTTTTTTTGGTCAAAATAAATTAAATATTTTTCTAGTAGAAACATAAAGTTTAAATTTATTAACATGGGGATTTCAACAGACTGATGTTGAATATCTGTTATGAGCATAGCAGCATTAGATGAGAAACTTTTTAAACGAAGAGAAAAAGTTGTCATTAAATTCCAGGACACCCTTGACTGATATTCAACAACTGTTGATATCAACATGTGAACAAAGTTACTCTGTTTCTACTGATGAAATATTTTATTTATTTTGGCAAAAAAAACAGTTTTGCTATAAAAACCGTAAAAATATTCCCACCTTAATACTTACATTATTTAGGTCCAATTTGTTTCTGAGCATATTCACTCTTGTGATTCTAAAAAATTGTCATATCCAACTAACGAAACAAACAGTTCTAAACATATAAAATTACAAATGAAACACGTAATTATTTTTATGACAACCAAACAGATATTTAAATAAAACGGTTACTAGGCATCAATTGTTATTTATTGAATGTATTCACTAGATGAATTTTTAAAATTTTTGTTTGTTGAACCTCATTACAATTTTCTAGGCTTGGTGAAACCCTCACACCACGTTAAAATATAGTCTGTAAAATTTAAACTATATGTTTTGCGATCCAGGCGCAAGTTTATAGTTTTAAAATGCGTTCCGATCTTGATAAAAAAAAATCATGAGCTAAATTATGTCGAGTGACTGAATGATCTATTACGAAATATACTATTTAAAGTTTGTTTAGTATTAAGTGTTCTAAACAGGCATGAATCTACAATCGTAGTAGGCATATAGTTGAATCCACAGAGTTGGACAACCGCGTCTAGACTAGTATACCGGGGACGGATTTTCCTTAGTGGATCCCCACTCTCCCTCCACGCAAATTAAGCTACATTTCCTATAAATCCTCCCTTTATCTATTATATTCAAATATGCACATAGCCTGGATGAATAGTAAGATAGGAGCAGGGAAAATAATTGTATGAAAATATACTGATAAATAGACTGTTTTATTATTAATATTAATCGTTATTATTATTATTATTATGTCTCTTGTTGGGATCTTTTCAAATCTTAAGAACCCGTCTCACACCTCGAATAATACCTAACTTGGGTAGATAATACAGCTCGAGCCAAGCATCACTAAGAACCCTTTTCACGCCACGGATAGCAACTAACTTGGGTAGATAATACAGCTCAATTCAAACGTCACATCATGGTAGAATTTTATGTACTCTACTTAAGAAAACATTGGGACTAATACCAATAAAATTGATTAACCACTTTTAAAAAATTCAACAATTAAGAGTAGGCCTAAATATTATTAATGAAATTCTATTAATACTATCCCACGCTCATTATTGTCAAATGTGGAATTTAGAAAATTGGATTTGGATATGTTTTCTGGTTCAAGCGTAAGAATGTATCTAATCTATTTGCTAATAAGCTGCGGAATAGACTCTTAAACCCATGAATTGAAGCTGAACGCTTATTCACGCGACTAAATATATTTTCAGTTAATTATACGATCATATTAACTCTTAGATCTTGGGCGAACACCAAACCAGTAGGTTGGAACGTTTATCGACGTTCTCTTGGAATCGAATCTTGGACCCTCCGTATCAATATTAATTTGTTGGGTCCTAACGGAGGATTCCTCTTATCAGATAGAGGCTCATTATAAGCACGTGGTTAGGGATTCCCGGGCTCGGCCAATCGAGCAGATAATGTGACGTGATTTTGGGGAAGTCCACCCTTTCACACCGAGAAAAGAGACGAGTTTCATCAGGTGAAGATATCTTTGTTCCCGTGGAATGTGCAAGATAGAAAAACCCCAGGAACTGACAGCGCTAGATTATAACATATCAGCTGGGGGGTCGAACTAAATGCAGACAGCGTTCACAAACAGAACAATGTTAAAGATGACAGTGTTTTATGTCAAGACAACACTGCTTTGAAAAAAAAAACAGTTATTGAGTAAGACATTTTAAGGTGAAGAGGAAGGGGAGGCAAGAAAAGAAAGACAAGTATTTTTACAGTTTTTATAACGACATATTTTTGTTGATGAAAATAAATCAAACCAGTGGAAACATAGCACACACGGTGATATCAACAGTTGTTGAATATCTGTCAAGGGTGTCTCCGGGAATTTAAATGACAACTTTTTTCTCCACATTTAAAAAGTTCCTATAATCATGACGGATATTCAACAATTATTATTGATAGCACCAGTTGAAGAAAATTAACCAAATGTTTATACTGGAGAAATATTCGATTTATTTTGGCCAACAAATTTTTTTTCCTACAAAAACTATAAAACATTGCCCTTAACTCGCGTCCCCTACACCCTAACTTGATGCTGAGCTGTGCAAATATATTTGGGAATATCTAGTCGTAGTGTGGCCAGTGTCGTGGAGTGTTGCCAGGGTAAGCAGAGTTAGTTTAAACTGTACCTGTGGATTGTTCTCATCACTCAGTAGAACACTCATTGACAGTGTCGTGTCGTGGAGTGTTGCCAGGGTAAGCAGAGTTAGTTTAAACTGTACCTGTGAATTGTTCTCATCACTCAGTAGAACACTCATTGACAGTGTCGTGTCGTGGAGTGTTACCAGGGTAAGCAGAGTTAGTTTAAACTGTACCTGTGAATTGTTCTCATCACTCAGTAGAACACTCATTAACTAGATACTATTAACGTGGGATTGGTCAAATTAGGTCTGTTGGGGGAAAACATACCATTGGCACACTTTTAAACTGATACTGATAACTCTGGCAACACTCCACGACACGACACTTTGGGTGGGCTCAAGCATAAGCTACAGTGTGTGGTGGATCGAAAAATTGGGGTATATTATGTGGTAGTTTGCAAAACTCAATTTTATGTAAATAACTAATTTTGAAATAAATATTGGTCCTACATTCGTAGTTGCTAGATAATTGAAGCTGAGAAGATTATTTTTAAAGTTTATTTACAGTCATCCACATATCAAAAAAGACTGGCCAACCCTGGTTAATATTATTGACTCATTTGACCCTTTAAAAAATATTACCGTTTATATTGTAAATTATATTCTAATCCAGAAAGTAAATTTACTTAAATAATGAGTTAAGAATTACGATTGTAGATTAATCGAGTGTAGATTCTTGGTCTGAAGAAACAAAAGTCCTCGTTTTAATTACCGTGTCACGTTATAATATTTTGAATTGAAAATAAAATATTCTTTAGGAGTTTTTAAATTCATTTGTCGCAAATTTGTCTTCCGACTCTTTGTTCATTCCCAGCACCTTTTATAGAACTATTAAATTTATAGCTACGTATGTGCGTTGGGGAGACGTATAGTTAGTTATAGGATATATGAAGAAAATTAAATATAAGTAATACATTAATTTAATATCTGTATTAATTTTACTAAACCTCACCATATAATTTTGTTGTCAAGTTAAGGTTATAGTTTTAAGAAATTAAGGTTAGTGTTTTATGAAATTTTTATAGCACAACTTTTTTTTTGCCTAAATAAATAAAAGCTCCCGTAAAAATATATAGTCTAAATTAATTAGATACTTTTTAAATGAAGGGAAAAAGTTGTCATTAAATTCCAGGACATCCTTGACAGATATTCAACAACTGTTGATAGCACCACGTGAAGAAAATTAAACTTTAGTGTTTCTACTGGAGATTTTTTAAATTTATTTTGGCCAAAATAAGTTTTTCTGTAAAAACTGCGAAAACACTTGCCTTAGCTCACTTTCCCTACAACTTTACCTTAAGCTTTACCATACAGACTATGTAAAACTGAATGTATTGCAAATTTAAGATAAAACCTAATGTTTTAAACAGCATATTTTCACAACATAAAATACGTAGATATATCTAAACACATTTTAAATAAATAAGCATTTTATTTGTGTATTTAAGTTTTACAAACAATAATCATATCATAAAAGATACAGATCTTTGGTTATCAAAATATTATTTTCGTTGATATAATTATATTACTATTTTATTGATAAATAAAAAATAAAATATTATGAGTAGGCCTATTGATAACAAATCAGGATGATATTTCATTTGATAACTCACCATCAATTTAACTACTCTATGGGTTAACACACTTATCATTTAATCTGCAGTGTAGACGCCAGATTATTATTACCAAAACTGTGGGGTGATTATTTCCCAGTTTCAAACAGCGCAAGTAAATTGCTGAAAACAATTTGGCGATCAATCACATAAAAAAAAATACTGTAGAGCTGTACTTTAACCCGTCTTTTGCCGGGGAGTATTTCGAAACAAATGGACGCATCACGATGGAGGTATGGACATATATTTTAATTGGTTTAATTCAGATATAAGTAAACATTAAAACCGTAGAAATATTTTAGAACCCGCATCTCGAAGAATACTAATTTCACACGCGTATGTAAGCGAATTTTGCCGATCGACAAGTTTCATTACAATTTATACAACTTGTACAGTATTTAGAATAATTTAAAGTATTAATTTTTAAGAATATAAAATGAAGATAGTATGACAGCGTTTTGTCGATGTAACTTTAATTTTTTCGTTTACTAATTTAAATATAATTTTTTATATCAATGTATAGCTTGAAAAATATTTACATAGTAGTAGGAATTACATCTAAACAAAATGCATTTCCTTGAAAACTGTTCATTAAAGCTTATAATTATTTCAATAGCATCAACTATTAATAGCTATGAATCTAATTTTAATTTAGTTTTTTTCTAACTCCAATATTGTTGAAAATTTAATTAGTCCTCGCTAAAATAAGGAATAAACTATACAAGTGAGAAATGATAGAATACATGACATAGATTTTATTAAATTTGTTATTAAATCATAACAAATAAGTTCTTAAAGCAAATTGGACCTACATCTTAATGTTATATTGTGATATAAAACTATCCTTTGGTCATTAATAGGCTATACATGATTTGTTTGGGTATTTGCGTAATGCATCCTAAATAATATTATAAGTTTTTTTTACTATATAATTTTTGGCCAAATCAAGCTTCAGGGTATTATTTCTTTTAATGGATTCAAATTATTATTTGTGTTTGTGTAAAATCTAAATATCGGTTTTGTCTTCTTTAGAGGATGTCTATGATTATTAAAATTAATTATTCTGTTTTAAATATCTACATTAAATTGAATATGAAAATAACTATAAACGGATGTAGGCCTAGACTTAGTTCATTGTATATAGACTATCTGTTTGTAAGATCATTACATAGTTAATTAAAACCTATTATTATTCTTATCTATAAGAATTTGTATATATTACGTTAGTTATTAGATGCTTAAAAATATTTTATTTTGGCCTATATTAAAATATACAGGGTAGCTTACGTTATAATATTGAAGTGTTCTGACTTCCCAAATACTTTTACTTTGAAACTCTTAGTGTACCACACGCTTTATAGTTTGAAATATTCTTTTAAAAAATATCTTATAAACTAAATTTATCAATAACCAAGCTAATATAAAAATATTTATTAAAAAAATCAAATTTATTCTAACTTAACTCTCAACAAAAATTCTTGTCAAACTTACCTATTAAGTTAAATGATTTCAGAAAAATGTAGCACAATATTAAAAAACCGAGATCTTAGTTTTTAAAATATTATATTATTTTATTGAAATTATTTTCATTTAAAACCATAAACAATTAAAACGTAATCTAAAATATAGTTAATGTGGGAGTGTGTGATGTAAAAATATCTTTAATTATATTTAAAATGTTATTGGTAAGAATAATAGAAATAACTTATTAGCTATTAGTTTTAAAAGATCAGGTTTTTATATCACATATCTTAAGGCTTCTCTTTAGTTGTAATCATTACCAGCCTGATTATGAAATAGTTGAATCAGTTAATTTACTGACGAATAATTACTAAAGTAGGCCTACAAAGAAATATATTTTATATTAAAGAGGCCAGCATTTATTTTATCTATTTTTGTCAACGCATCTTTTGGTTATGGACCTACATATACGAACTAATTACTATAATGTGTTAGGAAGGAGGAAGTTTGAATTTAGAGGGAGGGTAACCACGTTCGCGTGGAAGCAGGGTGGAAAACCGAGGGGCCATAGTTCAGAAAAATTCAATATTGTCACCATTTTAAGTTAAATAAGTAAATTTCAAAACCCTTACTATAACATACATATAATTAAGATTAGATCTATATAACCTACTTTGGTGGTCACATAGTCTAACGCGCTACTCTCACAGTGGACTAGACTGCCGATGACAGGGAGATTGAGGTTTGAATCTCAGTCGGGTGTACCGAGGGTGTTTTTTCTAGAACGATTTTCCACACAAATGCGGGTACACTTTCCCTTAAATTAAACCTTCCAAATCCCTAAATTATTAGTGTAATTAGTACATGTGTTTATAACCTGAGCGGGTGGTAAGATACGGTTCCAAAAAAACAACCTCTGGTTAGAGTAAATATTTTGTGCACCGACCTTAATTCCTACAATTCCACAAATGATGACCAATTTCGAAATGCCGTGGTCTTAAACGGTGTATACCTTTACAACTTTTATAATGAAATGAGTCAGGTCGTATTGTATGTCATCTTGTCAAAATGTCCGATGGACGCACAGATTCACGGATCGAGACAAGTGCCCGCGGACCACTGAGTCAAACGTGTCCACGGATATTCAAGCTTTTTTTTTTGTTCTAGCATCTACATATTTAATTTCTCTTAGTCGGTGACCTGGCGGTCTAGGGGTAAGGTGTCAGACTTCTATGCTGGCGGCCGGGGTTCAATCCTCGGTCCCGGCACAGATTTATCTGATTGCCAAACCCTTCCTTCACCTCTGACAAGACATCTTGTGAATGTGAGGAATGCCAGGCCTCCACCGTGGTTCGGATTCCACGTTAAACTGTAGGTCCTCCATTTCATCTTACAATCACCCTACCATTACACATTAGCGTAAGAGCGTATAACCCGAACGGGTAGTAAGACGCGGTGCTAGTAATGAATAATGATGAATATCTCTTAATCTATGAACCCCAAAAGTTGTCGGCACATATTATATTAACAACATATAAAATAAATTACATCAAAAATAATGTATTACATAATAAGTTTTATATTATAAATATTTATATAACGTTAATAAATTTCATTTATTTAAGGTATTCGACGTGCACTTTCTGAACGGAGTAGTTATATCAGCACACGAGAATTTCTATGAACAAGAGCGAAAGGACTTACCAATATTTCCACACACCTTCCAGGGTTCTTTTACTTGCCACAATCGACATGAGACCGACGGATTTACTACAAAGGAAAATCTGCTACGGATTTTCATCGCTCAAGAAAAATTCGTCGGCCCTGGTCGGGTTTGAACCCACGAACATCGAATCATGAGGCGAGAACTTTACCCCAAGACCACTGAGGTCGAATAATTTACATAAAATATAGCAAATACACGAAAGAAAAAAAAACTTTTAGTGCCACATCTTACCAAATGTTCAGGTTATATATATTAATTACGCTAATGTATTAGGTATGAGAAAGGTTTAGTTTAGAAAAGGTGACCTGGCGGTATAGGGGTAAGGTGTCAGACTTCTATGCTGGCGGCCGGGGTTCAATCCTCGGTCCCGGCAAAGATTTATCATGATTACCAAACCCTTCCTTTACCTCTGACAATACATCTTGTGAATGTGGGGAGTACCAGGCCTCCACCGTGGTTCAGATTCCACGTTAAACTGTAGGTCCTTCATTTCATCTCACAATCACCCTAATATTACACATTAGCATATGTGCGTACAGCCCGAACGGGTAGTAAGACGCGATGCTAATAATAATAATAATAATAATAGTTTAGAGAAAGTAGGCCTATACCCGAATACGCGTAGTAGACCCAACCGAGATTCAAATTTCAATCTCCCTGTAATCGGCAGTCTAGTCTATCACGAAAGTGACGCGTTAGAATATTTGATCATATCCTATTTATTATATATAGGTTTAATATAGACCTACATAATAAATATGTATTATTTAAGACCATATATTGGCTTAGATATAACAATTTTAAATTTGGCGTGTCCCCTAAGAAGTATTGTTCACCCTAGGAGCTACAAGTACCCCAGGTTGAGCACCCACCACTCCCTTGGACCACTCTACCACCAAGGCGGTAGTGTCGTCAGTTACTTTAATATAGGACTACATTTTATTGAGGAATTACAAACATTAGCGTTTCAAATGTGGCCTATTTTTTTATTATAGAATCGTATACTCAAAATAATAGATTCAGATACATTATAAACTTTAACAAATAAATAGGCCTATCACCCGCCTCGGTGACGTAGTTGGCTAACGCGCTTGTCGTGTTGAGCTCGACCGCTGAGGACGGGGAGATAGAGGTTCGAATCTCGGTCGGGTGAACTGGGAGGTGGTTTTTCGTAAATGGTTTTCCACTCTCCCTCCACGCAAATGCGGGTTCACTTCCTCTATTTAAACCTCCCCAATTCCTAATCCATTTGAGTAATTAGTACTTAAAGCGTATAACCCGAACGGGTAGTAAGACGCGGTGCTGATATTATTATTATTAATAGGCCTATCCGAATCAGTGCTCACGTGTTTTAAAGGCTCAGACTCACTAATGAGGGGAGAATACAGAAATTAAAATGAATTATCCCTAATTTGCGTGGAGGAAGAATGGAAAACTATTTAGGGAAAATTACTTTCCTCGATCATGACCGGTCGGTTTTCCAACCCCTCATCAACTCCTGCAGTCACTGAAAAAAACAAAATATGGTTCACACCAAATAAAAGTCTAAAAATTACAACAGAGCTTTTTTTCCTTTGACAACATTGTTTGAGTTTTATTAATAGAATAAAAGTGTGAAACTGTGACATTAGCTCATTTTCAACAACTTGTTAATAATATTCGTGGAGCTACAGGACTAGACTTGTTGAAAAAGGGCTCTAGATTTAGCCTTCCTCTAACAAATATAGTAACTTGTTGATATTTGAGAACTAGCAGAAATCTTTCCTCTCTACCTTCAGCTAAGATGTTTCGTAGTTTTATTTCCCCTTCTTTCTTACTGACATGACAAAGAGTGTAGGTAAAGGGTGAAAGAGAGAATATACTTAGAGAGAATAGAGAAGTAGTTCCAGAAAATGACAAAAGACCATCGTATTTTAAGCCGTGTGGTTGGAGAGCGATTGATACTTTCTCGCTGACCGAGACTAAGATAATAATAATTTTTTTGCCGGACTCGATCAACCATGATAAGAATACCTGTGTGTGTGTGTGTGTGTGTGTGTGTGTGTGTGTGTGTGTGT
>CABFVX010004928.1:43281-57709 GCA_902151425.1 Timema shepardi
TTGTTCCTAAATGGCTTTCCACTCTCCCTCCATGCAAATGCGAGTTCCCTTCCTCTAATTCAATCTTCCAAATTCTTAATCCATTAGCGTAAATAACGAAAACAGACAAAAAGCAATTTTCTTGAAATTGGCTTTAACGATTTTGATGAAAATTAGTATCTAGGCATTGTATAACACTATAGACAAAATGGCGAGTTTCATTTTTCCGGGGAAATGACTTAGAGGGGTCTTTAAATAGACTGGTGTCTACAACTTTATTATCTGCGCGCAACTATCGAAGATATTAAATAAATTATCGTCGCAAAGTTCAAGGGTTATTAGAAATGAAAAACTATAATTTGAAACATATTTTTTATAAAATCAATATAAAAATATATTTATTTTAATGGAGGTTTGGAAAATGAGTGAGTTGATTGCTATTCTGTTTGTTGAACAGAGATTTTCCTCCTTTTTTTTCCTCTCTCAGTGTTTCTCTAACAATGTTTATTATTTCATGTACTCTCTTTGATGAAATGCGAGGCTATCTTTTCCATTAGGTTTCTGCAACAATGTAAATTATTTAGTTTCACTTAAATTAATTAGTTATTACTACATTAGTATAATTGATATAAAGGAGCGACAAATCTGTTAGGTGTCCAGTTCAACTTATTTTTTATGGTATTGGGGAAGTTAGTTTTACACTTTCAACCTAAGTAAATGTGAGTACATTTCTTCTCAATTACACCTTCCACATCCACATGCCATTTATTTAAATACGGAAACAGTAGAGATGGGTAGTAGGACAGTTGCATAGGCTTACTTCAATTTTCACAGGAAGGACATTACAGAAAATACAAACATATTTTTTTTTTGCAGCCAAACTTGCTATTTTTATTATTTGAGGTTTTTAACGAGCACGTTCTTAACCGACTGATTATATCAGCACACGAGAATTTCTATGAGCGATAGCGGAAGAACCTATCAAATTTGCAAAAAAAAAAACAATGCAGTTTCACATAACTTCCAGGGTTCTTTTACATGCCACAATCTACATGGGACCGACGGTTTTACTTCCCCATCCAAAGGAAGTTGTGCTACAGGTTGTTGTCGCTCAAGAAAAATATGTCGACCCTGGCTGGATTTGAACCACGATCATCGGGTCTTGAGAGGAGCAATTTACTTCAAGACAACCGAGGTTAACCCTAAATTAGTAGAATTGTAATAAATTATTAGTATTATTTTATAAATAGGTTACTAATATTATCTATAAAAAATTGTCACTTAAATACTACATGACTTGACGTATGAATATATATAAAAAATGTTTTAGTTGGTGTTTCAACACTGTCAAAAATGTTTTTTCTTAACTAAATTGGACTGTAGGTAGGCTAGGACTAACTTATTCAGTCGCATCAGTGGTGATCACGCACTCCAAGACGTCAGACTCACAAGAGACTGGACCGATAGGGTAAGGGCGGTAAGAGGTTTCGAGTCTTGGCTAGGGATATTGGAGATAATTTAATGCTTGTCTTGTGAATTACCACTTCGTTGTCCACATTCACTCACGTCTTTAGTGTGGGTTCATTTCTTATAAATCGACCTTTCTCATCCTTGTCCCTTAGGATAATCTTTTAATAACCATGGTGATAAATTAAATGTATACATTTTTTTTTAAATGTCCACTTTAATCTAATCTCCCGCTCATAACAACCATACCTAGCTAAAGTATTTCATTCTTACATTTGGGATGTTTTCCTCTACTTAGCAAATGTTGGTATCACTGCATTCAGAAGAAAAAGAGTATAAATAAATAAATGATGAAGTTATAATTTGAAACGTTTCCAGTTAACCCGGGGGATTAACTTGAGATCATGTGACTTGTAACAGGATCGGCCATCTTGAAAATGTAACCTTTGAATAAGTCGTTTGATATTCGGAAAGTAGGACTTAACTTAATTGCGAGCTTAAGCTCAAGCTCATCTTAAGGTGGGGTATAATGGAACGAGAGTTTAGGTAATGTACCTATTTTTTAAAGATTTTAACAGGAAAACCCTTTTTTTTTGACAAAATAATAAAATATCGCTTCAGTTTGGTTTAATTTTCCGCATAGGTTAGCCGATTTAATGGTGGAATGGTCTAAGGTGTCACTTTCGTAGTAGATTGGCCTGCTGATGACTAGGAGATCGGGGTTCGAATCCCAGCTGTGTCTACAGAGCCAAGAGAATTATTCTACTATAATGACTAGTTCGGTTCATAGTTTTCATTTTTATGACAAGCCTGCTTTATTTCTACTAACAGATTTTGGTGAAATATTTAATCTTCTGCTACCTCTGGATTTGTGTATAATGATCTCTTTTCAAAATAATTTTTCCCTTGTCAATTTTCCTAGCCGAATGATCTGCTGTCCCACCCATAACCTCAAAATGCTTGTGAGTCAAGAACACTAACAAAGAATCGATCACAGAAATCAGGATGGATATAATAAAAACAAATCTAAACCGTTAGCGCCGTTGCCTACTTGGAGATTTTTTTAAGCCATTTTGCGAAGCGGGTTGCATCTTAACTTGACGTACCTAATCAGACTAATCACCATCACACTTAGACACCAATTTACGAAATAGAAAGAGAGGTAAGAAAAATTAGACGTTCACCTGAGAGGGCCCTTGTATATGTGATGATAACCCTTTCCCTCTTCCTCTGACGAGTTTACACAGTCACTTAAATATTTGTTCCTTGAAACCATTGACTTGCTTTATAATTTAACCTTTTTTTTCTTGTTTCCTATTTTAGATATACATTTGCTACCATGATCTTTTTTAATCTACCTCCTGGAAGGAGGATTCCTACAGGATATTTTCGTGAGCAAGACAAGAAGCATAAGCTGCAGATGATTTATAATCAAATACGTTTACAAAAAACTACTTAGAGATTTAAAAAAATGACATATTAGGGTTATTTTAAGAGTTATTTAAGTATTTTTACTAACGTTATAGGTTATTTTTAAAACTCGTAGAGTAAAACGTAAAGTCATTAACATGTGAAATCCTATCTTGACCAGCCGTGACGTCACATGTAGGTCACCTTTAGGTAACAAAACAACTCAAAATATCATTAATAACATATATTTTAATAATATTTTTCTACTCAAAGTAAAAATGAGACTGTGCGAAGCTATTTTAGGTTATAATTGAGAAAAATCATAAGGCCTACTCTAATAATTTGTCTTGCCTCTGTACTGAGGATGATTTTTTTCATAAATAGTTTCCCACTCTTTTTCTAATTAAATGCGGGTATACTTGTTTCTAAGATGCTTCCTTCCTCCTCTCTACCCCATTAGAGTAATTATCATAATATTTGGGTTTAACCTTTACAGGTAGTATGATGCTGCGATAAAACTAAAAATATGCACACCCAGGATTAGCTTCGCGATGTTAAAAAAAATTAAAACAACTATATAACAGGACACCCTGTATACAAATGGTAAATATTTCAGTCAGAACCAATAGGAATTGAGTCTGGGCTCCTTAGGTTGGTGTTCGATAGCTCGAAATACTTGTATGTCTACTAATTAACAGGTCCCGGATTTTACTGTCCTTGAAATAATCAAAAAATGACCTTTAAAATTACAAACATTTCTAAAATGATGAATGCAGATTAAAAATCAAATCAAACCATTTTTTTTATTATTATTTTTAATCTTTACTATACAGTGCCTTATTTTGTAAATGGAACATCGGCTACAAAGCAAGAACGAGTGAAAATAGAGCGTCAAATGGATTATATTATTATTACTATTATTAGCACCGCGTCTTACTGACCGTTCAGGTTATACGCACATACGCTAAAGTGTAATGGTATGGTGATTGTGAGATGAAATGGAGGACCTACAGTTTAACGTGGGATCCGAACCACGATGGAGGCCTGGCATTCCCCACATTCACGTCTTGTCAGAGGTGAAGGAAGGGTTTGGTAATCAGACAAATCTGTTCCGGGACCGAGGATTGAACCCCGGTCCCCAGTACAGGAGTCAGACACCTTACCCCTAGACCACCAGGTCACGATTATATTATAAATTCAGTAAATATTTTATAGTGCATGTGTATATTTTGTTTATTTTAAAACGCACTTGTTAACGAACCAGGCCGGATAATTGAAGACCGGATGGTCGCGACTCTAGTGCACTTGATATATTCACGAGTTTAGAAGACTCGAATTTAGAATTTTAATGACGATAAACTGAAAACTGCCTTGGACATTAAGACCACCTAATCGGGTAGGAAAATCGAGCACAAAGTTTTCAGTTTTCATTTATTTTAGGTATTTATCATGCACTTTCTGAACCGACTGGTTATTTCAGTACACGACCTATAAACTAACTTAAGAACAAACACAACATCCAGACCTCCTGTCGATGATCTCTCACGGTTAAAGTGTAAACACACATTTCACCTATTATCCTTTTTTTTTGTTATGCCAGGAATCGAACCCGAAACCTTTATCTCAGTATATAAGCACGTTACTGAGCTAGCTAAGATGTTGGACCAAACACAGGTATGCGCAAAGATCCTTGCGTCTGGCCAAGCTGTAACTGGGTACAGTAAGATTCGATGTTGCATGCATGAAAATTAAAACGTAGGAAACCCATTCTTTTTTATGCAACGTAGCCCCGTTCAAATAGATGTACTACCCAGGAACTATTTATTCTGAATGAATAAAGTATGTATTGTACCTTCACTTTGGTGTTGAGCTACCGAATGTAACGTCGTAAAAAAATCCATAAAAGAAAAGGAACCTAAAGAAAATTCTTAAATGGGAGTTTTTATTGATGGCGTGGATGTTATGGCCTCATTTATTTCAGTCGTGGTAAAAAAACAACATCACCTTTAACCCCCTACCTCCCTCCCTCCTCAACACTTTCAGACAAGGGGTAGTGGGCGAGTGAATAAACCCTCTACAACAAATTCGATCAGTGAATTTGAAAAAAGAAAAAAAAAAAGAAAAGAGGAATAGGTTTGGAACTAATTGTCAATAGATCACTAAATGTATTAGTTAAACCAACCTCAAGTATGGGACATGTCCACAAAAAGGGCAAATTATTTGGAGCCAAAGTTTTATTACTAAAACAAATTGAGGGGTTTGCCAGCTATAAGGATGTTGGGGCTCAAACTCCGGTCGGATGTACTAATGGTGTATTTCCTAGATGGTTTTATCCTCTCCCTTCAGGCAAATGCTAGTACATTTCCTACGAACTCTACATTACCTATTCCTACGTTTATATATATACAAACTGGATGCTTACAGATTATCGTGGTTGCTCTTGGCTGGTATAAACCGGATATTTCTAGTTTCATGTGGTCGTCCCTAGCTAATATAAACAGGATATTTCTAGTTTCATGCGGTCATCCCTATCTGGTATAAACAGGATATTTCTAGTTTCGTGCGGTCGTCCTTAGCTGGTATAAACTGGATATTTCTAGTTTTGTGTTGTCGTCTTTAGCTGATATAAACTGGATATTTCTAGCTTCATGCGGTCATCCCTAGCTGGTACAAACTGGATATTTCTAGTTTTGTGTTGTCTTCCTTAGCTGATCTAAATTGGATATTTCTAGTTTCGTGCGGTCATCCCTAGCTAGTATAAACAGGATATTTCTAGTTTTGTGTGGTCATCCCTAGCTGGTATAAGCTGGATATTTCTAGTTTCGTGCAGTCAACCCTAGCTGGTATGAACTGGATATTTGTGGCTCCCTCTCGTGGCCATCCCTAATAAACCCGCCAGGTAGATGCTGTCCTGTGACTATTGTAGAAGATGGATGAGACCTCGGACTGCCTCGGCCACGCGATCTCATGAGGCTATTACAGGTCTTAGTCATCATCAGACAGGGCGGGCGCATGCGTGATCCGTGCACCAAACGTGGTCCAAGGGGGGAATACGGGTCACAGGGGGAGGGCGAGGGGAATATATGATCACAAGATGCTATCCATTATTGTTTTATTTGTATTCCTTTGTGATAATGTGAAGCGACAAGTGTATAGATTTTAAAACTCGTTGAGAATTGAGAGTAAGTGCACTTGGGAATATAGTGTCATATTCTTGTGTGCACACCGCATCTTACCACCCGTCCAAAATATGTGCATTTGAATCAGCGGTGGTCGAATTCTCTAGGCTTCAATCTCTAAATAAACTGGACTAGCCGAAGATGGTAAGATTGAGGTTTGAGTCCCAGTCGTATAGATGGTGTTTTTTCCCAAATAGTTTTTCCCTTTAGCCACGTAAATGCAGGTACGTTTCCTTCAAATTCAACCTTACTCATCCTTAACGTATTTGGTGAAATTAGTGCAGATGCCCCTAACAGATGGATAGTAAGACGTAGTGCTAAAAAAAACTTACGGCTAGAAACGAGGAAGATAAAATTTAAAGGAAGTGGTCTCGCATTTGCGTGGAGGGAGAGTGATAAACAATTTAAGGGGGAAAAGCACCCTCAGTACACCTTGTCGGGATTTTACCCATGACATCCTCGTCGTCAGCAGATCAGACTGACGTGTTTGTCCACGAGCCTAACCATGTTTATTTAAGTGACTAATGTTTTAAATACGTTAGTTAAAAACTTAGATGCGTAGAATATTGAATAAAGTTTTAATTTGAGTAATAAAACTAGTTTTGAGACATATTTAAAGCACTACTCTAAACGTGGTTTCAAAATGGAATAAATTATTTCACATATTTTCAAATACTATAAGTGGTACCCTACAATCTGATTTTAATAGGAAGCCCATCATTTAAAATCTACAAACTCATGTTGCCACTGTGACGGAAATAAAAGTATTACAATTAATACTGTAAAGAGAAATTACAGTTATCCAAAAGAGGGTATTATTGGAAGCTTTTGATAACTTTTAAGATGATATTTTAATTAATATATCAATTAGGATATATTTATATCTATAATGTCAAATTTTAGAAACTTTCAATCAATGTTGGTGTTATAAAGTGGGCTTGCTATAACAATCAGGACTTAAATACATTTTGTTTATGTAGAAAATTGATTTTGCATCAGTTCTGCAAATTAAACAATTTGTGCTTTCTTTATATATATATAAAATTTGCTGCTTGTAAGCAACACCATTGCAAACACATCCATGTAGTCCCTTTTCTTTGATTTGACCCTAAAAATAATTTCAAATCAATAATACTCAAACTTCCAGATGATGTCTTAAGGTGGTATTGTGTAATGAACGTGAGTTTGTGTCAGTATTTTGGTAATTTTTAAGATAAAAAATGTTTTCGAACAAAATAAATCAAACATTAATCAAGTAGAAACACAGAGTTTAATTTTCTTTATGAGGGGATATCAACAGCTGTTGAATATCTATCAAGGATGTCCTGTAATTTAATGATAACTTTTTATCTTCATTTAAAAAGTCTCTCATCTAATGCCATTATGCTCATGATAGATATTCAACAACTGTTGATATCACCACGTGAAGATAGGTAAACTATGTTTCTTATATAACTATATGTGATTTATTTTGACCAATAAAAAATATTTATATAAAAACTGTGAACATACTGTCCTTTTGAAGAGTTCCCTATAGGCCTATTCCAGCTTTAAGGGAAACCGGTGCTTAGGTGACAATTCAGTCAACAGCGTCTTTGCCCCCCTTCCTTGTTTGAACAGAGCCTTCATAAAGAACGTGACTCGTGTCGGTGTGGAAACAGAGAGCAGCGTTAAACGAACACGTTTTGAGCGACAATGGAGCGATTCACCTAATTAATGAAGCGTGATCGACCTCCTCACCCCCCACACCCCTTAATCCCACTAACGTTTCACCCCCTAACAAAAACATCACAGTTCGCCCTATACCAGAGCTGGGGAAATTGCGATTTGTTACGGTCGGTTCTTCGGTTACCGACACGACGGGTAAGGGGGTGTGAGGGGGTAGGTATTCCACCTCCAGTGAACCAACCAGTTGCCCGTTCACGTAGCTTAGTGGTAAGGGAAGCGCTCACTGAAGGTATAATACGCCCTGGGTAGAGGCCCAAGTACCACCTGGAGATTAAGGCGTTGGGAAAGTCGAGGCAGAAGTTCATACATGCCAGAAACCAAGTGGGTTTATAACGTTATTGAGTGGAGCTGTCCAGCAGTGGGAGAACAAACAGGGGAGGAGGAAAATAGCAAGGACAGTACAATGTAATGCAAGCGCCCCCCCCCCCTCAACACACACTTATTAAATTACATAGTTACCAATTACCTNTCAACACACACTTATTAAATTACATAGTTACCAATTACCTTTCATTACCCGGGCATCTAGCTCTTAGGTATCAATAAAAATTTGACTTTCAAGCGGGGAAAATCTCAACTTTTAGCATACATAACTAATCACGCTGTTCCCTTACGGGGTAAGCCAGAAACTGTGCATGTAGCCCAAAAAACAACTCAATCCTCACTAACTTTCTACACACTTTCCTAACCTTGCATACTCCCTTTGCTTCAACAACATTCATACACCGGGTCATGCATGCTCCTTTATTCTTAAAACTATTAATAGCTCTCTTTTTCACACATTCGTCTTCATATTTAGTCATGTTTTACATGGTCTACACCTTATTTTTTATCCACACACTCTACCTTCACTCCATCACTCGATCCACACTCATCCTCTCGACTTGCCCAAACCAACGTAACACGCTTCTTACACATTGACCTTTCAAACCACACTTTCAGCACACATTCATTACTGACTCTCTCTCTCTCTCTCTCTCTTTATACACACACATACACACACACAGGTCATATAAAATAGTTCTGTGTTCATTCCAGTAAACACTAACCTCATGTGCTGTTAAAAGTTTTGTCAATATTTAAACTAAGCGCAACATTTGATTAGTAATATCTCAACTAGCTGAGCGACCCCTTTAAGTGCATGTGTATGAGCTTTTTACCGATACCGCGGCTCACGCGGTAATACTTCTGTCTGCTTAGCTAAGGGTCTCAGGTTCTGTTCCCGGCATGATCGAAAAATACTTGGCGTTGATGAAATAGCGTCTTATACTAGGCCTCCACCGTGGTTCGTATCCCACGTTAAACTGTAGGTCCTCCATTTCATCTCACAGTCACCCTAACATCACACATTAGCGTATTTGCGTATAACCCGAACGGGTAGTAAGACGCGGGGGTATGGAGGGGGTGTTACGCCTATTCTAAAGTTAAGTTAGTTTGTAGGTATAGTCGATTCATAAATAGCACGTAAATAACCCATATTACTGAATAAACAAAAACTAGAATTGATCCACTATTTTAAGATGGTTTAATTCCTGACACTAGAGGAGTGTGTAAAGAATATGTTGCTGTCTTAGGTTGAGTTAGATTGTAAGTAGTGTCTTGAAATATTACATCGTCAAAACAACGGCGTTGTGTGTACGTCGGTGGATTGTCTGAACATCAACCCTTAGTTGGGTAGTCTACACCTGGGATGTTTTGTCCACACAGGGTCATTTAAAATTCTCCTTCCGGTTCTTGTTTTATTACATTATTTTTATTTATATTAATCCACAAATTGCCCCGACTATGCATATATGAATTATGGCAATGTTTCTTAAACTCTCTCCAGTCGCGTATCTTTTTTGAGACCATCACCAAACCAACCCACCCCTTTTATCTCTTCGTTATAAATAAAAAAATAGCAAAAAAACACCTTATATTTTGTAGATGGTATGGTAAACAGTATTTCCAAATTTTAATAAAATAACATTGTAGATACATAAATAGCCTTTCCAAATTGTATATGACATTTTTATTTAAACTTAAACCAAAGCCGTGACAGAGGGAATGAAAGGCTTGCAAAAGTCCATAATATCTCGTCAAAATATGCGCTAATTTGTTTATCAGATTCAATTATCATCAATAACTATTTAATGATTAATATTATTATTAGCACCACGTCTTACTACCCGTTCGGATTATACGCACTTACGCTAATGTGTAATGGAAGGGTGATTGTGAGATGAAAGGAAGGACCTACAGTTTAACGTGGAATCCGAACCACGGTGGAGGCCTGGCATTACCCACATTCACAATATGTCTTGTCAGAGGTGAAGGAAGGGTTTGGTAATCAGATAAATCTGTGCCGGCACCGAGGATTGAACCCCGGCCGCCAGCATAGAAGTCTGACACCTTACCCCTAAACCGCCAGGTCACCCAATGATTAATAAAACTCAGTGGTATGTTGCGTATCCCCTGAAATTCTTCCTATACCCCAAGGGGCACGCGCACCACATTTTGAGTAGGGAATATACTAAAAGTATTTAGTTAAATATGCTAGTAGTTAGTGATATAATTAAGAAAGTATTTTTACTACACTCTCATAATTGAATACAATCAGGCGTATGAATAAGTAGGCCTACATAAAATTAGGTCTAGAAACAAAAGATAGATACTATTTCACTCTATTATCATAATTATTTTATTGATAGCTTATTGATAATTTATATCTAACGGAACAGCTATAGATTACATAACTTGACGTATGAATACGTGAAAATAGATATAGTAACATTTCTAGTTTTTATTTTTTATAATTTAGCACCGCGTCTTAATACCCAGTCGGGTTATACGCTTTAAGTACTAATTACGATAATGTATTAGGAATTGGGAAGGTTGAATTAGAGGAAGTGAACCCTCATTTGCGTGGAGGAAGAGTGGAAAACCATTTAGGAAAAACCAACTCCCAGTTCACCCAACCGAGATTCGAACCTCGATCTCCCCGTCCTCAACAGTCGAGCTCAACACAAAACTAGCTTGTTAGCCAACTACGCCACCGAGTCGGGTAACATTTATAGCTGTCTGATAAGATCCTACCTATGAAAATTTGGTTGTGGTTAAGTAACTTTTTTAAAAAAAATTTTAGTTTTATAAATCCATGAACAAAAAATTGTAACGGTCATGCCACATAGTAGCATCTATTACATGTAATTAATAATTAATTAGTTAAAAAGTGTTATTTGCTCTAGTTGAAATCGTGTCAGCCTCTGAGGTTATTAGACGAGATAATAAGACCATAGCGCAGCCATTTCGTAACTACCAAAGGTAAAAGAAAATTACTCGAATTATAAAATGAGTCGAGGAAACCATAGGTGTATATATAGAATACAGGGCCACAACGATATCATTATGGAACGAAATGAGGATTTCATTACAATAGTAATTTGTCGCGGTGACGTCATTAGCACTCCTTGTGCCAGCCAATAGCGAGAGAGCACGTTAATGTAAGGGAGGATTTAGATCAATCTTACTTATCACGTCACACACGAACCGACCCTGCCGGCATATCTGATGAATACTTGTGGAGCAATCAGTGGTGGTCGCTCGAAGTATTTCAAGGGGGGGACTAGTGTCAAATTAGTTTCACCAACTTTTAGTTGGGGTTCGTCACACCATGACGGCCTATGAAGGCTTACATGTACACTGGTTCGATCCTAGTAGGCTGCTGAAAATAATAACTGTTATTTAATTAACCTGATATTTTTTCACCTAACCTTAATACCTGTTAAGGTTATACGTATACATTAACTAAATTGAAGGATGTTTAACTGCATTTACATGGAGAGAAAGTGTAAATACATTGAGGGAAAACCACCCTTTGTACACCCGACCGGGTTTTGAACCCCGATATCCCCCATTATTGCGAGTGTAACGCTATTTTTCAAACAGTGTACCCCGAAGGCTCAGCATATGTGCAGTGGGGGTTTGGGGGAAGCTTATAAGGATGTGAGAACAAATTTTTGGGATTAAAATAGATCTATTTTTAAATCCGTATACAACAGCATTATTCTAAAATGAGACAATTATTAGAATTTTAGCTACTTAAATTTTAAACAAAATCTTTAATACGAGTTATTTTAATGATAAAAACTACCCTTTAAAAAACTGCTGGTGTGTTTTGACAATTTAAGTGTCTTATTCAGTGAGTGAGTTGTAAAATGTTGAAACTCGTTGCCTTAAATCAGGGTTCGCAAACTCACGGCCCGCGGGTCGTATCTAGCCCGTGAGACATATCTGACCTGCCCAATTGTCTGTAATAGCCTAATTTATATTACTATCCGACCCGCACAATTTTGAATAACAAAAAAACACTTAAACCTATTTCAAACTTAGAGTAGCCCCATGACTTCTTTGGTGCTGACTGACAGCTCACAGCTGACTTCTGACAGTAAACATTTAGGTATATACCTAAATTTTGACTGTAAGAAATGACAGCTGCTAAACACATGTTTTTGCAGATCATATGGTTCGGCGTAGGGATACATAATTTGGTCTGATAACGTTTCAAAGCTTTTAACTGTCAGCTGTGAGCTGTCAGTCAGCACCAAAGAAGCCATGGGGCTGCTGTAGCTATAATATCTTATAACTCTAAATACTTGATTGTGGGAATTTTTATTTACATAATTTAATCAATAATGACCCGCTTTAGTGGCCACATGGTCTAAGACGCTACTTTCACAGTAAATTTGACTACTGATTATGGAGTGCTTAAGGTTCGAATCTTGGTTAGGTGTACTAAGGGTTTTTCCAAAATTGTTATCCACTTTCCTTTTACGCAAATGCAGGTATACTTCCTCTAAATATAGCCTTCCTAATCCTGAAAACCACCAGTGTAATTAGTGCATAAGCGAATAACCCGAATGGTTAGTAAGACGCGGTGGTGGGGGAAAAAAAATGCTTGGATTATTTCGCTAACCCACGTAGCCTAAACATATGGGAAAATATAGATTGTTAAATATTTTAAATATGTATTAATGATTTTAAATACATATCATCAAAAAACTATTATAGAGCTACATTAGTGGTCACGCGGATTAAACGTCAGGCTACTAGGGTCTTTTTACGGTGTCAGGGCGGGTACGAGTTCAAATTATAGTCTGTTTTATAGAAGATGAATTTTCTTAGATTGTTTTCCACATTCTCTTGACTCAAATGCAGTTACTTTTACTCTAAATTAAATATCTTCCTCCTTCCTTTACTACAGCCTTATTCAGATGTACATATTCGGGACGGGCAGTAAGACACGGTGTAGAAACAAAAGTATCGAATATAATTGAGCAAACATGTTTGTATAGGCGGCACGCCCCGAGTTTGTAAATTTAGATCATCGACTGGTTTGAGTTTGAAACTACCGGTTTGGACCATTGGTATTCAACCTGGGGTACGCGTACCCTTGGGGGTGCATAAAAACATTTGAGGAGTTATGCACATTTATACATAGGCTATATAGTAGACCCACATCCGACCTTTGAAAATCCATCTCGTCGCCATATCCGACCTTTAAAAATCCGTCTCGTCGCCATATCCGACCTTTGAAAATCCATTTCTTAGCCACATCCGACCTTTGAAAATCCGTCTCGTCGCCATATCCGACCATCCTGTACCGGTTCTTGCCTGAGAGTCACTGCTTCTTTTATCTAGCACCCGTTTGGTTTATACGCTTATGTACTAATTACGCTAATGGGTTAGGAATTTGGAAGGTTAAGTTTTGAGGAAGTGAACCCACATTTTGTGTGGAGGGAGAGAGGAAACCCATTTAACAAAAACCACCCCCAGTTCACCCAACTGAGATTCGAAATTCAATCTCCCCGTCTTCAGCAGTCTAGCTCAACATTAAACCAGCGCGTTAGCCAACTACGCCACCGAGTTGGGCACGTTGAATAGGGCCTATAGTTCTCTAAAATATAATAGGGCAAACGGCAATAGCTTTTCATTATTTGGTGCTAGGCTAGGTTAGGTTAGGTTAGGTTAGGTTAGGTTAGGTGCTGCCAAACGGGGCTCAGAGACAACAAACAATGGTGCTCTTTTGATTCACCGACCTTGTACGTTTTTGCCTTTCACTAGAGTTGCGATGGCATTCCGGGCTGAAAAACGGAAAATCCGGATAGAATGGAATCCGGCTGGAAATAATTTTCACTATGGTTATGCCTATTTTTTTTTTCGCGGAACTTTTACCTATGTTTTAATATAATCAGCGCATTTTTTGATTGCGATGTAAAATAGGAATACACTAAATGTAATGGGACAGTAAAAATTAAACGAGAAATACTTTTTTTTTAAATTGTTACTATAAGGTACTTTATTTTGGAAATGGAACATCGGATACAAAGTAAGAACAACAATGGAAAATAGAGCGTTAAATGGATTACATTATAAACTCAGTAACTGTTTTATAGTGGATATGTACCAGTTTGTTTATTTTAAAAAGTACTTGTTAACACCGTGAACCGGGCCGGATAATACGGAGGGCCGGATATTCATGACTCTAGTGTACTACAAAGCAGGTACACAGATTCATACTGTGAGCTTTAAACGCGTAGCCGGAGATATCCAAACATTCTCAGATATCGCACGTGATAGGTCTGCACCCTATTTGCGATCTATAACGAACCTCACAATTTCTAAAA